>VZQC01004771.1:3538100-3673028 GCA_009823505.1 Rhizomys pruinosus
GCCCCACCATCCAGTGGGGGGTGACAGGTTGTTTGTTCAATCAAGTTGATCAAATGAGTGTCCAGACTACATTGCTGTAGTTTCACCATTCACCCCAATCGCAGCCCTTACATTCTACCACGCCCCCTCTTCCGCAGGTTGTTCCCTAGGCTTAGAAAAGGGGCACAGGTGGATGAGAGGTCTTCATTAGTAGGATCGAAAGGTTATTCCTGGACAGACTGTCAGCCCATGAAAGGAAACAGCCAGAATTGACCAGAGTCCAAGTCAACAGCTCCAGAGAGAGTGGACTGTTTTATCTTGATTGTTTTCAATAAATATAACATGTGAGAACAATTAATATCAGCATTTGCCTGCTGCAGTCTATTTACTCACTCTGTTTGCATCTAACTTGAGTTTACAAAGAAAGTCAGAGTACTAGAAGGAGAAGCTCCCTACAGAACAAAACTCAATATATTATAAATATTCCAGGAGCATTATGGAATATCTGTGACTATTATTAATTAGATATTATTTCATTAAGAAAATTCATATTCATAGTTTAGAAAGGAAACTAAGCTGACTTAGGAGTTCAAAGTTAAACCTGTGTGGCCTTTGATAAGTCATTAAACCTCAATCACATTCTCTTCAGGAATAACAGTACTCATTTAGTCTAATTTATAGGATCAAATACAACTTATGTAAAAGATATTGAAAAGTCAAAAATATTACTCAAGTCTTATATGTTGATTTCTCCTGGGACATATTCATCAGAATTATTAAATACTCAAAGAGAAGCTGCAAATTGAATGTAAGCTGTATAAAAGTCTAGGGAAGTATTCTCTTGTTTCTGAGTGGGTAAATTCTTGGCTTCAGGTTGATAATAAAAAGAAAAGTCAACACTCATTGCAGAACACTCTAATAAACAATTGCAGACAAGAAAAGAGGAGCCAGAGGCAAAACACTTAAGGCCAGAGGTGTCACTGTGCTGCTCTGGGGACGTACTCAGCAGCAATGGAGCTGGATTTTGGCAAAGGATAAGGAGGCGACATTGCTTGTGTGTAGACTCCAGCTAGAGATTTGACATTTCTGTTCATTATTCATCCTCTTGATAGGTTTGATTACTACTGTGGCCTGAGAGTCTCTGAGAAGGAAAAGAAGAAGTAGAAAGGGCCACAAACCTTTGATATATGAGAGTACAATAAATAGCAGCAGAAAGCAAACCTCTGATGGATGTAGTAGAAAATTGGTTAACACATTCCCTGACAAGTTCTGCTGCTGAAGAATTTCACACTGGCACTTTCAAAGAGGCAGAGAGTTGTTCATTTACTGAAGGAATGAAATATCCTCACATCATTTTCCCAAAAGAACAGTTAGGTAATTAAGAAGGGAATAGTAAGTCAATAAGTTATTTATAGTAGTGATTAATTGATGGCAGTTTAGAACATCTTGAATATTTACATTTATTTATTGCAGTAACAGGTTCTGTAAGTCTTCTCAAGGCTGAGAGAACTTAAACAAATTGACCAGGTTGAATAGCTTATAGATAATGGGTTAGGATTCAGGCTTCTTGGATTCTGATTCTATATGTTGTAGCAATTTCCAAACACCAGTCATGTTCTTTCACAGGTCTGTTCATTTTTCTTCAGAAGATTTCATGTTTATATGTTGGATAAATCTGATGGCAAAATTAAAGCTCGTAATTTCATAACTTCTCTTTCTTATTATATGCTAAAATTGTCAATCATGTAACTCAAATACTTTTACATCATACTGCCTCTATGAGAAAGTAAATAAGTAGACATTAAATGATGATAATATTGCAACTTTAAAAAAATTAAAATCTTTGGGCCAAGGTTTTCATTTATGTCCAAATGCTTAGTCACTTATATCTCAAAATCATCCCCCCAAATAAATCTATAAAAAATATATGCTGAGGCTTTAGCTCAATAGTAGAGTGTTACTTAAAAGGGATTGAACTCTCACTAATTGCAAAGAGCAGAACCTGCCTGCTGCAAGCATGTATCCTCTGAAGAAACTTGTCTTTCCTGTCTTTTCATCTGGGCACACCATGGCATTTCCTAGGGATCTCTCCATGAATTCCTCTTCTTTGTATGCTTTCACTGGGGCCTTCATCCAATTTGAGGCTGAAAATATTAGCGTGGTTGCTTAGAAACGCTGAACTTGGAATTGATGAGTTTTCAGACGGCTGCATTGAAGTTTAGGGAGAGCATATGGCACATTGACATGTTCCTTTCTCCAGCCAAGGAAAAGGTAGCCTTCTGTGATCTCTCTAATTATTTCATGGCACTTTAAGATGCCAAACTGGTTTTAGGAAACTGCAAGACATCAGGACTAAGGAAAAATAGAATGCACATTTTTTCCCTGTATTTTAGCCAAAATATTGGATGCTCATTTTTAAAAATTAGTTGAAACAATTTTGGCACTCTAAAAGCACCAGATAAGCTTTACCTAAAAGATACAAATTAAAGCTCAATTTTGGCTGAGAAGAAAGAAAAAAAAATAACTCATATTAATGTAGAAAGAAAAAAGCCAGCAACGGAATGAAGCTATTTCCTATGGAAAATTTGTAGTCCCGAAACAAATTAAAGTTTATTTAGCAACTCTATATTAGATGAGAACTAATTTTTCGATAACTCCAGGGCTGGTGGGAATTAGCAGAAGGAATCAAATAAGGCAAATACAATGGAAGAATTAATTAATGATTAAGGAATGGAAGTCATTCAAGTATAGAAGCCTTAATTAATTCCTGTTAATTAATATGACATTGGAAACATTATTGAATATTTGGATGAGTAGAATAAATGAATAGAATGGAAGAATCATTCGTCTTTATAAAAATCTTTTTTAATCAATTTATATTTTGTCTATGAGTAATTCTTAGTCTTTTGCCTGCAGGTACGTTGAGTATACCACTTGGCCAGAGAGGGTATCACAGGGTGTCAGAGCTAGAGTTACAGATGATTGTTAGTTGCCATGTGGGTGCTGGGAACCAACCCCAGGTCCCCTGCTAGAGTTGCTAGTGCTTTTAACTGCTGAGCCATCTCTGTAGCTCTACCATTCGTTTTTTCATACTAAAAAATGTTCACAAGGATCTAATTCATAATTCCAAGAATGTTAGGATTTAGGACTTAAAAAGAAATCAGAGATGTGAGTTTTTCCCTAATACAGCTTATAATATGTGGCATTGTTACAAGCAGAGGGCCTTGTAGGTTAGTTTATTTTCTGACAACGTGCTGGAGACATGGATACCCAGTATGAGTCAGCTAATACATGGGTGACACTGGACATGGAGATGGCTATGAGTTAGCACAAAATGGCTGACACTGGATGTTGGGAAAACCCTAAGTAATAGAATGATCTAATCTGTTAACGTAAACCATTTTTGGCAAAGTTCCAGTTTGGGGTAAATTGTAAATATGGCCTTGAGATCAGAGGACATTCTTTGTCTTTGCCTTCACTTCGCCATCACCAGCAGGCTTTTTGTGTGGTCTGTAGGCCTGATCTGCCTGTATCTATGCTTATACATCACCTGTGTGCTTGAGAGCTTCCAGCCTTTGTCCACCTAGCAGTCTGTGTGCCAGCCTTGTCCTGGAATGGATAACGTGTGTCTCATCGGGGTACAGATGAAATTCTCTTCAGCCAACCCCCTTTCTGGACCTTTCTTCCTTTCCTGGCATTGGAGCTTGGAACTCTGAGCAACACAATGTAAAATCAGTATGTAACCTATTATAGGGAATATGCTGATACAAGTATGATGGGAGGGTTTGTGAACAAGAGGAACACTTAAAATGCTAGTGGGAATTCTAGTTCAGGGCATACCAATTTCTGAAGGAATTCCAGAAATCAGTGGAGTTACATGGCACAGTGCTTTCCTGCTCATGCATCTCTACTTATATAATATACATAGTGGGGCCAGTTTAGTAGGTTGCAGAAACTTCCACTATGTAGCTCTGACAACTCCTAGGACCTCAGAGTCAACAGTAGACTGTCCAGTACATGAGACAAAAATCTAGGACAAAAGATTGACTGGAAGTTTTTATTTTGGGCCAGGCCTGAAGGTGGGGCATAGTATTGACCATAACTTTGTTACATGATAACTTTTAGCATCAAGGGTAGTAGTGAAATAGGCAGAATTAAAAAAAAATTGAAAGATGAAAAAACAAGTTTGTTTAATAGGCAGCTTGTTTATGACTGAGGTTTCTGGAGGACATTTCATCTCAAGTGAGCCTTAAAGATGTGAACCTGTACCTTGGTGAAGATGATAGAGGAAGGAAATCCAGAAGGCAAGATGACCAACAGAGAGAGAGAGAAAATGAGATGCATAAAAGGCCAGTGTTGTCCATATAAATTGTGTGTCAAGCTTAATGGGAGATGACACTTCTCTTCTGATGAGTTTCCCTTGTTGTGCTATCCCATGCCTCCATTTGTCCTGCTTCATCTTCATCCTTAGGTGACACATGGTCACAGCAAGTCAACCTATACAAAGCCTATTCCAGGATCTTTGTTCTACTGCCTTGTCCTCTTCCTGGGCCCCTCTTTAAACTTATTCCTCTTTCACCCTCTCTCACACACAAATTAGAAATAATCCTTGACATTTCCTCTTTAAATCTCTGTAATCAAATCCTACATACACTGAATCCAGTTTTTTTCTTTAGTATGTTCATTTTTATCCTTCCAATTATTAGTCCACTTGAATTAGCACCATCTATTGCCGGACTGAACACCATGTGGACATTCGCTTTGCTTCTTGCTGTTATTGCATCTCCCTTGAGTCCCTCATGCATGTTGATCCATTTGAATTTATATAATAGAATGCTCAGAAAGTACTGCATATCATTCTGCATATGTTAAATTGATTATTTCATTTAGTTTGCACAGAGCCTGACAAAATAAGCTTTTCTATTTCCTGATACAAATAGAAACCTAGATTTAGAAGACTTTGCTTCTTTTTGAGACAGTTTCATGTAGCTTAGGCAGGCCTTGAACTTGCTATATAGTTAAGGATGACCTTGGATTTCTTCTCCTGCCTCTGCTTCCTGAGTGCTGAGGTTATGGGCATGCTCAATGCCTGCAGTGCTGGATCCAGGGCTTTATGCACACTAGGTAAGCACTCTAGTAACTGAGCTACATCCCAGCCCCTAGACTTGGAAGATTTAAGTAGCTTGCTAAAGTCCATATGACTATTAGAAACATTAAAAAAATAACATGTTCTAGACAATCTGCTTCTGCAGTCTGTGTTTTATACTGTCTGTCTGTGTGGATGTTCAAAATATTAACTTACTGAATGAAGAAATGTAAAAAAACTAGCCTAGTAAGTGTTTTTCTAAAATGATCATGTGACACAGTTCCATCTTGTTCATGAGGTGAATAGAAACTCTTAAAATGAGTTTTAGGCTGGGTGTGGTGGCACAGGCCTTTAATATCAGAACTCAGGAGGAAAGGCAGGTAGAGCTCTATAAGATGGATGTCAGCATGGTCTACATAGTAAGTTTCAGATCACATGGGACTATAGGATACCCTGTCTCAAAGGGACCAAAATATTTTGTTTTAGAAGTAGTGATACACCAGATTGGACAGTCTAAAAGTTTTCTTCATGACATGCATGAAGATGGAATGAAGAGGAAAAGTTCTGAAGCAGACACGGATTTTACTAGTGCATGAAACTGCTAGAGAGGTGGAAAGAGAACTGCCAAAGGGTACAGGGACGCAGTCAGGGAAGGAATGAATGAGAACAAAATATAATGACATATGTATGAACATGGCTTAATGAAGCCCATTATTGTGTAAACTAACTTAAAATTAATTTGTCAAAGGATGTTTGAGGTTTCTCCATGAGCTAGATGGTACTGGGCTATCTGCATGGTGTTCTTCACAGCTTTCTTTCCCTTTCCCAGGTGTCACCTGCTCCACTTCATTCTGGGAAATGCGATGTTGATGTTAATTACTATTTCTGGGGGGTATATTTAAATATAATCTGTAATTGATGAATTTTGTTGGAGAAAAATGAAAATAGGCCTGTTCTTTAAGGGACAATGCAGAGTCACAGTCTAATATACATTCCAGAAAAGAGTTTGTACATATAAAAGTGAACTTTTGAGAGAAACACAGGTATCCTGTCATTTATACTTAGGCTATATATACGTTTTTCTTGAGATGAATCTATTTAATCTTGGGAAATTATTGAGCACTTTTAGAGATCCTGTTAGATACTTTACAGGAGTATCATGCAACAGAGTGATGCATTTGTCTGCAGGGCAGAAAACACCCCATGTCTCATTTGTGACATGAATGAGAGAGGAATTGTTAGACTGAAGGTCACATTCTAGCAACTCTTGTATAGAAACTTATGATTTCTATATGTAGATATGTTGCTTTATTACAGTGATACCTGCTTAATTTTATAATCTGGTTTATATGATCATTCAAGTATGTGCACCTGGATTTGAAAAAATTAAATACATAAGTGCACCTGAATTTGTAAAAATATACATCTAACATGCAACTTTGAAAATGGCATTAAAACAGTAGGATTGCATATTTTATTCTGGATAACTTTTTGTCAAAAAATTCCCAACTATCTTGCTAATTATCTTTAAGAAGGTTATGATGAAACAGTATGTGTATGTTATTACCTAAATTTGAAGAATGCAAATTATAGAACTAATTGTAAAGCAATGTTGGCACAAGCATTCTTACTTCCAAAGGGCAAGCTCTCACTACTGAATACTTCCTACTGGTTTTAGAAATTAATTCTTCCCCATCCAATTCCCTTTAACTGTAGTTCACAGTAAGGAGATGGGACCAAGTTTTGTTTATTTGTTATAACTGGTTTTAAATTTTCAGTGAGCTATACCTTTTAAGCTAACTATTGGATTTAACTTGTTTCATTTCTCTTTATGTCTCTGAACAACACTGGTTTATCTTCTCAGAGTAGAAAAACTAAGACTTTATGTGTCTATGATAAAATGATGCACACAGCACTAGATATGAACTACTTTCTAGTTTCCAGTAAACAAGTTAAACTTGAATGGCCAAATCTTTACATCTGACTTTTCATTAATACCATATGTAGTGATAAAAAAGAAAGTTACATTTTCAGAATATATGAATTTTTCTTATATGGCTGGCTCAGTTTCTCTCACATCTATAGTCTGAAAAGTTATGGAAAAAATAGGTAGGCCTGCTTGAATGAAAGTGACTTAAAAGCTATGATAACTGTATGTGGTTAATTAATTTTATTTAAATTCTTAGTTGTATAATTCAGTTGTATAATTATTTTTTTTTGAAAATAGAATTGTGGGGCTGAAGAGATAGCCTAGCAGTTAAGAGCACCGACTGCTCTTACAGAGGACCCGGGTTCAATCCCCAGCACCCACATGGCGGCTAAGAACCGTCTGCAACTCCAATTCCAGGAGAACTCCAGTTCCAGGGGAATCCGAGACCCTCTTCTGACCTCCACAGCATTGCACGACATGGGTGCACAAACCTACATGCAGACAGTACATTCATACACATACAAAGATAAATAAAAAAAAAAAAAGAAAATAGAATTGGAAAATGGACTAACATCAAATAAATAAGAGATTATTTTAAACTTTGGTGTAAAATTTCATTGGCATTATATAATCAAGGCTGCTATTATCTGTGCTTTAGCTATTTACTGAAATAGGAGAAATTATGTAATATTACTATATAGCCAAGGCTGGCCTAAAATTCAAGATCCTTGTGCCTTCTGAGTGCTGGATTACAAGTGTGCACTAACACATCTTCTAGCCTGAACGTTTTGCTTGTTTTTCAATTAATTTTTAATTTTGAGAATTTATTTATTTATTTTTTATTAATGTTTTATGTATTTAAGACATAATTTTTCAGTTCAGTTCAGGCATATTCCCCTTTCCCTTCCCCCCACCCCACCCCACCCCACCTCAGATCACACATTCTGCCATAGCTGTCCTGCATCTTTCTCTCAGTCTTTTTTTATGCTTAGGAATTCACATTTTCCTCCATTAATTTTATACTACTCTAAAATGTGGATACATACTCTCCACCCATATACAGTAATTATTGAGTCTGAAAATAAGAATTTCTTTTTTTTTTAATTTTTTTTAATTAATTTTATTTATTTCCGTATGTGTACGAATGTACTGTCTGCATGCAAGTGTGTGCACCCGTGTCGTGCAACGCAGCGGAGGTCAGAAGAGGGTCTCGGATTCCCCTGGAACTGGAGTTCTCCTGGAATTGGAGTTTCAGACGGTTCTTGGCCGCCATGTGGATGTTGGGGATCGAACCTGGGTCCTCTGTAAGAGCCATCGGCACTCTTAACCGCTAGGCCATCTCTCCAGCCCGAAAATAAGAATTTCTTAAATGAATATTGTGTATATGTTATTTCCAAGAATCTTTAAAAAAGTCTTTAACAATGTCAGAGTCTCAGATCTTTCCTCAATAGGGTGTTAGCAGTCTGTAAATGATGCTGATAATAAGTATAAAAAGGATGGAAAGAATAACACAGAGAAGAAAGAGCAGCACTTTGTTAGATATCTTGATGCCATTGTTTTTTAATTTGCCTGGCAAGTGACCTTGCATAAAGTTATTAATATTTCAGAATTATAATTTTCCTTTAGCTAAAATAAATGTCCAGTATTTCCAAGATTATGATAGGATAGTGTTTGAAAATGGCTACCAAATGAGCAAAATACACATTAAGCTCTGTGATTTCCATGGAACTTATTATGATGATGGTGATGATGATGACAATGATGATGACTGTAACCATGTTAGCTTTACATTCCTGTGTCCAAATTCTCAATGAGAAACTCAAAAGAAAGAAGGACCGGTTTGGTTCATGGCTCCAGAGGTTTCAGTCCATGTTTGGCTAGCTCCATGGGTTTTAGACCTGTGATAAGGGGAGAGGATCATGCCAAAGGAAAACTGCAAATTTCATGCCAAACATGAGGCTAGGAAAAGACAGACTGTTCTAGACCACATCCCAGTAACCTACATCTTTCAACGAGGTCCTGCCTCCTAGTTGTGACCATCTCCAATAATGCTGTAAAATTAGGAATCCAACAGTGGATAAGCAAGTGGATTAGGTAACACCTTGTGGTCTTATCCATTCTCCATACACCACTGGCTGGAGACTCTTTTGGAGCCACTTCATATACAAATCATAACAGTGGGCTGGGTGTGGTGGCTCACACCTTTAATCCTAGCACTTGGGAGGCAGAGATGGGGAGGGGTCTCTGTGAGTTTAAGGCCACCCTGTTCTACATAATGAGTTCCAGGACAGCGGGAGCTACAGGGGGACCCTGTCTCAAAAAGAACAACAACAACAACAAAAACTCATAACAGTGACATTGATGATGGTGATACTATTGTGAATCTCATGTCAGAATTCTTATTTGATCTTATGTTAAAAGTCTAACAGGTCTTTATGACTATAGACCTGTAATATATAGCTTGAGGTCTGATAATGTAATCCCCCCAGTATTGAACTTTTCACTCAGAGTTGTTTTAGCTATTTGGGGTCTTTTGTTTTTCCATATGCATTTAAGGATTTTTTTTTCTAAGTCTGTGAAAAAGCTCATGGAGATTTTGATTGGGATGGCATTGAATTTATATATTAATTTGGGTAGAATGGAGATTTTTACTATATTAATTTTTCCAATCAATGATCATGGGAGGTCTTTCCATCTTTTGATGTATTTTTCAATATCCTTCAGGGTTTTAAAATTTTTTGTTGTAGAAGTCTTTGGTGTCTTTGGTTAGGTTTATGGCTAGTTTTTTTTTTTTTTTTTTTTTTTTTTTTTTTTTTTTTTTTTCTTGAGGCTATGTGATTGGGAAGGCTCCTTATTAGTTTCTTCTCCAGTTGCTTATTGCTTGAAGTCAAGGAAGCTAAAATAGAATTTCTGGTTTTTTTGTATCCCTAACATTTTATAGAGATCTCTCTTGATCTGTTATAAGATTTTCTGTGTGAGGTTCCTACCGTAACATCTTCCTTAGGTAAACATCAATCATCTGCAAAAAAGGATAGTTTTAATCTCCTCTTTCCTAATTAGTCACCCTTTATTTTGCTTCTCGCTTTATTAGCCCTAGAAGCATTCAAGCACTTTTAAAATCGACGAGAGTATGCCGTGAGAAGTGACATCTTGACTTGTTCTGCCCTTTAAGGGAGAAGCTTACCAACTTTCACAAATGGAGTAATTAAATGGAGATGGTGGCATGTGGGTTTCTTGATGGTCTTGATTACATGGAGGAATATCCCTTCACGTCAATTCCTTAAGACTTTAAGAATTCATGAAGTAGTTCTGGATTTTTGTTGAAAGCTTTTCTGCATCAATTGAGATATTGTGTGTTTTGTCTTTAAGACCATTATGTGTTTTATGATATATATATTTCAATTAATGTTGTTGAACATTCCCCTACCATCTCTGGAAAATCCAACAACTGTCATGATGATGAACTTTTGATGTACGGTCTGTATGCGATTTGCAAGTATTTGTTGAGAATTTTTGCATCTCGTTTTCATTAATGATATGGACCTATAGTTTCTTTCTTATTGTATCTTTGCCTGGTTTTGGTATTAGAGTGAATGCTTATAGCCATAAAAGCTGGTACTGGCCAAAAAAAAAAAAAACAACCCCAAGAAACTCACTGGACCAATGGAACAGAATTAAATCCAAATGAGGACATCTAAACTTCGCCCACATCTCAATATTTGACAAGGAGCCAAAAAAGCTCAATGGAGGAAGATAGCATCTTCACATATGGTGTTAGCAAAAAAATGGATCACTCATTTGTTAGCAGAACAAAATTACAACCCTACCCTCTCATCTGTACACAAATCAATCTCCAAGATGGATCAAAAGATCTCAACTAAAACCCCAAACCCTGAAGGTTGATCGGAAAAAAAGATAAGATCGGCAGCAACCTATAAGACATAGGGTAGGAAAAGACTTTCTTTTTTTTTTTTTTTTTTTTTCTTTTTGGAAAAGACTTTCTAAATCAAACAGGAGCTGCACAGGAAATAAGAACAACAGCTGAGAAGTGGGAACTCATCAAACTCAAAAGCTTTTGTACAGCTAAAGAAACAATCAAGGAAGTGAAGAGAAAACCCACAGAGTGGGAGGAAACCTTCACCACTGATACATCTGACAAAGCATTAACATCCAGAATATATAAGCTACTTAAAAAACAAAGGAGTAAGAAAACAAATGACCTACTCAAAAGATGGAGTAAAGAGCTGAACACAGACTTCACCAGTAAGGAAGTAAAGATGGCTGAGAAACATCTTAAAAAGTGTTCAACATCATTAATAATTAAGGAAATGCAAATTAATACCATACTAAGGTATCATCTCACTCCAATAAGACTAGCCAAGATCAAGAAAACAAAAGACACCAAATGCTGGAGAGGTTGTGGGGAAAGGGGAACACTCATCCACTGCTGGTGGGAATGTAAACTGATACAACCGCTGAGGAAAGCAGTGTGGAGAACCCTTAAAAACTCAAAATGAGCCTACCACCTGACCCAGCCATACCACTTCTGGGTATGTACCCACAAGACTCATCCTACCACAAAGATACATACACAGCTATGTTTATTGCAGCTCTCCACAATAGCAAAGAGCTGGAACCAACCCAAATGCCCCTCAACTGATGACTAGATAACAAAAATGTGGTACATTTACACAATGGAGTTCTATGCAGCAGAAAAGAAAGATGACATCATGAGCTTTGCTGCTAAATGGATGGAACTTGAAGCAATTATAGTAAGTGAAGTAACACAGTCCCAGAAAAAAACGGGGAATAGTTTCCTTCATTTGTGGATGCTAACACCAAATCCCCAGTTGGCAGGCAAACTGAGCGACTTTATTATTATATTTCATTTTTTCTGAAAGCAACTGTGCTATTTTAGTGTGAATCTCTAAGTGGGATCTAGAATTGTCCTACCACTTATTTTCACACATTGCAATTAACATATATGGAGGGAAGATATGTAGTCATATTCTAAAAAAAAAAAAAAATGTAAAGTTACATGTCTTTATACCTGCATGCAAATTTACTGTTAAAATGTGAATCTCTAAATGTGTTTAGGAATCAACCTATAGTTTACTTTCAGAATTTTTAATTTTGACTTATGTGTGGAGTGTATATAATCATATTTTGGAATAATATAAAAAAATATTTAAAAATTCTGTCAGGTCACAGGACTGGAGAGATTGCTTAGTGGTTAAGAGCACCAGCTGCTCTTGCAGAGGACCTGGGTTCAATTCCTAGAACCCACATGGCAGCTAACAAGGATCATAACTCCAGTTCCAGGGGATTCAGTGCCCTGCTCTAGCCTCCATAGGCATTGCACAACATGGATGTACTTAAATTGAGGCAGGCAACCATTTATATACGTAAAATAAAAGTAAACAATTAAAATTCTATCAAATCAAATGAAGGTAACTCTTAATCTTTATTGGTGTTCCTCCAAAATGATTTCAAATTTTTCACAAAACCTGATGGTCTTAAGTAATATTTTGTTTAGCAAATATATGGTGAGAATCTGCAATCTATAGAGTCCCTGCTGTAAAGGCTGGGGACTACACCCCTGCCAAGTGGTACAATACTGTCTGCAAGAAGCTAGTGTACTGTAGAAACATTGTGCTGTGACCAGAAGCTTGTGGATAGGTTACGATTTGTGATCAGGGAGTGTGTGGATAAATTTGAAAAGGAAAATCAGTATTCTTAACTGAAATAGGGTCACTATATTTTTTAAGTGCCATAAATCAATAAAGCACATCATTTCTTTCTTTTTTTATTTCTATGGCATTTTCAACATAAATATCTATTGTTTACATAGATAAGTATTGCACATATTTTTTGCATAAATATTGCAAAATATTTGCATGGTACAATAAATTTGATTTCTTTTTTTTTTTTTTTTTTTTTTCTTTTTGGTATTTTCGAGACAGGGTTTTTCCCTGTAGCCCAGCTTCCTTAACTCACTCTGTGCCCAGGCTGGCCTTGAACTCACAAAGATCCGCCTGCCTCTGCCTCCCGAGTGCTAGGATTAAAGGTGTGTGCCACCACGCCCAGCTTTTTTTTTTTTTTTTCCTTTTTGTAAATTTGATTTCTTTAGTAAAACTAGGTGACTCCATTATCTTTGTTTATTTTTTTTATTTATTTTTGTATGTGTATGAATGTACTGTCTGCATGTAGGTTTGTGCACCCGTGTCGTACAGTGCCGCAGAGGTCAGAAGAGGGTCTCGGATTCCCCTGGAACTGGAGTTCTCCTGGAATTGGAGTTACAGACGGTTCTTAGCCGCCATGTGGGAGCTGCGGATCGAACCCGGGTCCTCTGCAAGAGCAGTCGGTGCTCTTAACCGCTAGGCTGTCTTTCTAGCCCGACTCCATTATCTTTTAATCTTACTTAGCATACCTATAATTTTCATACAAATATTTCTGTATTTAAAAAAATCCTGAAAAAAAATTGTCATCTTGGATATATGTGCAACTTTATTCTTGTGATATTACACTTAGTTACACATGAATATTAAGAGTGGATATTTTTTGGTTCTGAGCATTAAGCCCTGATCCCTGTGGTTTCTAGACAAGTGTTATGCCAATGTACTAAATTCTTCACTCCTAAATAATTGAATATTGATACATTAACTACTTAATTGAAAAGTAGTTTAATATCAATAATTAAACAAAAAGACAGTTTTTCTCTTCCTCATACTGCAGTCAGATAAACAAGAAAATGATCAGTTAGACCAGAAAGCTCTGTGGTAATTTTCCAATTTCTAGAGCAAAATTATGCAATTTCTTACCTTAATTTATGACATGGAATTTATAGAGTATCAGGAAAGGAAAATATTTGTATCTGACTTATGAAATTACTAATGTCATAACCAGTTTAATCTAATGAATGGCTCTTTTTCCCATTTAGTAATTCTTGTCTATCTCTCCTGCTCACAAATTTTAAGAAAGCCCCTAGATTTTTTGTTTGAATTGAAGTACCACATTTTATCTTATTTTCTTCAGCTTTAATTATAATTCTGAAGGACACATTAAAATACTCCCATATTAACTCTCTTCCCAATTACTCACAATATAACTCTGATTAGTGGCATTCTATGAGCCTCAGAGATGTTTCTGTTTCTGTACTAGCTTTTATCTTTTCTGTGTACAATTGTGGCCTGTAGGATTCTGTCACATAGATATTTATTTTTAATTTTAAATAGATGTCATGATGTCCTTTTGCTACATAGACAATCAAGTATTTCTGTAGTGGTGGTTTCAATGAGGCTACTTTATTTTTTAATAAGAGACTACATACAAAATATTCATTGCATCTGTAGTGTGTTCCTCAGCTTGACTTTTATTCATGGTAAGTTGATAAAAGTAATCAAATAAAGGAAATATAATTCAATGACTTTCCAGGGCTACAAGACAATGCAAATTCTTTTATTATCCTGAACTTAAGAATGAAGATATGTTCATAAAACAGACAACTAATTTATAAAATGTTAACTGAATGACTGGCACTAGCTTTAAGCCTGGGGATAAGGCTTCTCATGGCCATGTAGAGGTGACAGTGTAGTGTAAAGATTACAAGACTCAAAGTGGGGAGGTCACAGGAAAATTCCCGGAAGTTTATTCAATCTCAAGTGGTTAGCTACTTACATATGTATAAACAAGTAAGTACACACACATACACACGTGTCACACACACACAAACACACACATGTGTGTGTGTTTGTGTGCGTGTGAATATAGCTCCAATTATCCATTTAATATTTGTATAAAATTCAGAAAAAAACAATATAAATAGTTCCCAAATGAAATGCCTTATATTTAATTTTATTGAATCTCCTTATTACTAATTATTTGCCACAATCTGTTTGATCATATGAAAAAATACCAATTAAAAATTTAAGACCTGCAAATCAAATAGATAGAATTTCCTCTCATATTTTTAAAATTATTTGGCAGGAAAAATAAAGCATTTTTCTGCCTGATTGTCAGGATTTTTCCTGATTTAACATGGAATCATAATGAGTAAAATATGTTTAATAATCTTTGAGATCTTAGATTCAATGTACAGTATAGGATGATTATTAACACTACAACAATAACGTATATTTAGAAAGTTATTGTTTGGAAGAATGATAGTCTCAGATGCCTTTTTAAAAAATCATACATTTTGCTAAGCAGGGCATGGTGGTACACGCCTTTAATCCTAGCACTGGGGAGGCAGAGGCAGGCGGATCTCTGAGTTTAAGGACAGCCTGTTCTACAGAGTGAGTTCCAGGCCAGCTGGGGCTACAGGGAGACCCTCTCTCAAAAAAAATCATACATTTTGAAATTTTTTAAGTTAATTTTTATTGAGCGCATCTCAAACAACTTTTCTTAATCAAATTTAGAGTCATTCCCCCCTCCGTGCCCACCCCTTATATCCCCCCTGGCTCATGGATTCTGTCATACATG
Organism: Rhizomys pruinosus; assembly: GCA_009823505.1. Classification (NCBI taxonomy): domain Eukaryota; kingdom Metazoa; phylum Chordata; class Mammalia; order Rodentia; family Spalacidae; genus Rhizomys; species Rhizomys pruinosus. The sequence goes on from VZQC01004771.1 coordinate 3,553,577, forward strand.
TCAAGTCCTGTCTTGCAACTTTTTCTCAGTCTTTTATAACCTTTTTGATGCACAAGTTTACTGTTTTGGTCAGTTCTTTGAATAGGTTTCTCTCTCTTTTTGTTCCCTTTAATTTTATATTATTTCAAAATATGCATATATGCACTCCACACATAAATCAAAATTACAAATTGTGAAAATAAACTATCATTAATTCCAACACACTTTTATAGATTCACATTTTTCATAGGTTGAATGTTAACTGAGACTGGCTCATAAAATTTAAATTATATGGTACAAAGACAAATGTAATTTATTTACTTTGTGCATAAGCTAATTTGTGTTTAATGACAGGAAAATAAAAAAAAAGAATTTATCACATCTGAACTTTTCCACAGGCAATGTGCTTTGAGACCATCTTCAATCCCTCATGTAGAGATACATTTTCTCTGTTTTTTCCATCAACTTCTAAGCTAGGATGCAGACACAAGGGCCAGTGGAGTGGTTTGATTAATAAGTGACCACACAGGGAACTCTCAATTCTGGGATCCATGTAACAGCCCACAGTGTTCTTTGATAGTTATTTCCCTTGTCTACTTGGTGACAAGGGATCTTTTGGGTCCAAAGCATGAGGAATGGATGTTAAGGACCCACAACCTCACCCTCTTACTCTCCTTCCTCATCTTACCTATCCCCAGGCTGGAAAGTCTGTCCCTTTGCCTTCACTTCCATTGTACTGTCCCTCTTCTGCTGTGAAGTAGTAATCTCCAGGCATTGATGATTCTATGTGGGAGAAGTAGCCATTATTTTTATACAAATTGTTAATCGACATTTTGTAAAATTTCATAAGATGTGTTTTAATCATGTTCAGCCCACTTCCCCTATCTCCACATCCCCTTAATATTTCCAGCCCAAATTCATATCTTGTATGATTATTTTTAAGGGTCATCAAGTCAAGTTTGTGCCCTTAGATGGTCTTTGGTGTGAGCCTATCCTCTGCAGTATGGTCAACCTACCTAAGCATCAAACCCTTAGAGAAAACTGATTCTCCCTTTCTCCTAAGCTGTCATTTGCCAATAGTTCTTCTAGTATGGTTGTGGCTTGTTGTCTACCTCACCTGTCCATGATGGCATTTTGTCTAGGCTGTTTGCATAGTTATTATACATGCTGTTAAATTGCTGTGAGTTCAGATGGGCAACTCCTGCCCTTTGTAGTATAGCTCTTCTATTCAGGGCTAAGCCCTCTGCAGTCTCTTATTCTCTTATTGTTGGTCTCTATGCTAATCACTATTTCCTGAAAGAAGAATCTTCTCTGATGAGGGCTGGAGATGTATTCGTCTTTGGGTATAAGAAGTCAGTTTAAAAAAAAAAAAAGAAGTCAGTTTAATACTATGTCCACGTAGCAGCGTAAGAGTAGTAGGTTCTTCCCTATATCCTGTTACCCATCCTGCCACAGGTTCTTAGGCCTAATATCAACGCCAGGCATGGGCTTCATCTTGTGCAGTGGACCTTAATTCCAATCAGGAAGTTGTTGCTTTCTCAAATAACCTTTGTGCCACTACTGGGCATATCTTGCCAGGGCCAGTTATTACTGTAGCTTTCTGGATTCACAGCTGGACAGGGTTGATGATTACTTCTCTCTTCTGGTAGCAGGCACCTGCTAGCCCAGCTAGATTTCTCCTTGTTTGTTCCAGGACTCACGTATGTAGCTTTTTAGCAATACTTTTAAACACCTCTTTACATTCATAGTTGGAAACTGTAGCCTGAGTCTTTTATGTACTAAAGAAGACAAGGAGGTCACAAACAAGTACACTTAAGACAGAAAATATGGGCTTATCTTCTTGATTCTCAAAATCTTGCCAAGTAAATATGCTTCCAGAACCCGAATATGAATATATTATTACTCTTTTCATTTCTCTTGTGAGAAATTCTGTTCCCCTTGTACATAACAGATGCCTCAGACCAACCAAGTGAACAGAAGTAGTAAACGAGAAAGTACACCAATATTTTCTTTCCTGGTTAGTACTTGATGTTGCCCAACTCTTTCTGTATTACTTTTTTTGTTTGTTTTTAATGTGGTTTATTTTTAATGTATACTTTCTGAAAAAATAGTATCAACTAATCTACAATGCTGAACACATATGCTCATTTCTCTCTACAGCCCTTCTTTCTGCAGAAAAATAGTCTTTGATAGAATATGTTATCCTCTCTTCAGACTTTCTAATTTATTTTTTCTTTGTAGCTTTTGCTTGAAGGCTTTAAATCAGATTCTTTCTTCTTGCTTTCCATGCTGGCCACTTAGGTTAGCATTCAACAGCCCAATGATATAACCACCTCCTCTAAGGTACTGCTTCTTAGCTCCTAGATTCAAATTTTTATCTTAACTTTGTTCTGGCAGGGAATCAAGGGTTGTGGCAATAAGCTGTATGATTTTGGGAGTCTCTTGCAGTATCCTGGCCAACAATTTTACTAAAATATTCCTGACTTCTTTTTTAAAGATTATTTTGTCATAACAGGAGAAATGTAAGTGAAAACCCTATAGTAAGTATTCTTTATTAAAGTGAAGCTGAAGCCTTTAATCTTGGCACTCAGGAGGCAGAGGCAGGCAGATCTTTCTGAGTTCAAGAACAGCCTGGTTTATACAGCAAGCTCCAGGCCAGGTGGGACTAAAGGCAGACCCTATCTCAAAAATTAAAACAAAACAAAACAAAAAAACCTAAAGCGAAGCTGACAAACTCTTCAGTATTGCTATTCTGGTAAAGAATCCATAATCTATTTGTTGGAGATCCATGCAGTCTTCTAAGTAGATGCTCATTTTAAAAATCAGAAAAATAATGTGAGAGCAATTGACCTGGGTTAAAGAACAGTTGCAATTTTCTATTTTTTAATCATATTCATCTTTAAGTTTTCATGGCTTCTATTTCTTTTTTCTATTTTCTTATTTCCTAGATTTTTTTCCAAGGATATTTCCAGAGTATAGAAGAATAGAAATTATAACAACAATTAAATTTTTATTTAATGAAATAGCTATTTCATTAAAATATCTTTCAGACATTGACAACATAAATAAAAACTTTTAGGATCCAAGAGAAGGAAGAAAAAAAGAAAGCTAGATTATTCTTTGTTAATGGTGTTGAGAACTCTATGAAGCCATTGCGGATAGCTGATAGACTGTAAAGTTCCCTGGTAACATCAGCAGAAGTCTCCTTGGCACTGGAATCTGTTACTGTTGACAAACGCTTGTCTAAGAATTCCTTTACTTACCAGCAGGAATCTACTAAGGCCTTACACAATGTGCTAATGATTTTATTGACTAGCTGAAATCCCTTTGCTCAAGGATGCATTAGGGGCTAACCTGACAAGTAAATCAATAACTTCAGGATAAGGAAAGAGGAATGTTTTCTGTGATAAAAAATTATTTGGCTGGGAAAATGAGCAATTCAGAGAAGATTTCTTAGATCACATTCATGATCTCACTGCTTAAAAAGAGTAGAAGTTAGTTACTTAGAATAAAATATGCTCTCATTATAGAGAGAATGGACATTATGATACACACATACATGAGACAAAACATAGTCCATGTGGCATTTGGTACAGTATATACTCATACCTGCCAAATCCTTTGGGCTTCTCTCCATATGTCAATTGAAGTATTAAGTCTGCAGTACTCTAGCATCCCCACTGGGCTTGTTAATAGCTCTGTTAACACAGCTCTGCTAATAGCACACTCCACTCTTTAGTCTTGGGGATGTTTCTACTGGCTGGTTCTCACTTCAGCTTTTCACTATTCTAGGTCAGATTTCCTGTGGGCTCAGCAATGACTCTGAATCCTTGTGCTGCTTTACTGGACCCTTTTCCCTCATCTCCTTATTCATGGCCATTTCAGAACACACAGCAATGTCTACATTTTCATATAAACTTCCTTAGGACAAAAGGTCCACAAGCTTAGCAGGAGAGTTTCTGGAACTAGGTGATTTTGCCTGCAAGGTTTCTCCATCAGCCACTCTGGTATCAGGCAGTTTTTCGTGAAGTAAAAAAAAAAAAAAAAAGATGAAGAAGAAACAACTTCCATTTGAAATTTCCTGATGTGTTCTGATGTCTGTTCCAGGTACCTGTGGTTCAGAAAGGTATTTTTGGCAATGCTCTCTGAAGTCGGAAAAACATTGCTCTGTGGGTTTCTCAGAAACATTTGTGGTTTTTCTCATGTGTGTTGTTCTAGTACAGCTTCTATTGAGCAGCAACAGAGGGCAAGAGAAATTTTTTTTATTAAGTGAGTCACAGAAAGTAAGCAAAAGAGGGAGAAAGATCCTCTGATATTTTGAGGAGATTCTGTTATATTTCGGGATAGACTAGTTTTTGTAAACGTTTTAACATATGCTAAACCCAATTGTTAGGTAGATAATATAATCTCAATCTTTTTAATGTGAATGTTTGTTATTTTGAAGACTCAAAAATTGGAATAGGGCTTTTCTAAGATTAACTTAACTCACTCTTGAGCTAAGTGACATATTTTTAAATCATTTATCTTTTTTATTTCTTATTTTTATTTATCTTATGTGCATGATTGTACCTATTGCCTGTTTATATCTAAATGCACCCATTCATGCAGTACCCATAGAGGTCAGAAGAGGGTGTTGGATTCTTTGGGACTTGAGTTTCAGATGGTTATTAGTTGCCATGTGGGTGAGGGTAATGAAACTTGGGTTCACTGCAAACAGCAGCCAATGCTCTTAACCTCTGAGCCATTTTCTCCAATGTCTTAAAATCATTTTTTGAAAATAGGGAATATTTAACTTATCAATACAGTAGCCAACATTTAAAATAAAACATAAGGGGCTGGAGAGATGGCCTAGCGGTTAAGAGCGCCGACCGCTCTTACAGAGGACCCGGGTTCGATCCCCAGCACCCACATGGCGGCCGAGAACCGTCTGAGACTCCAATTCCAGGAGAACTCCAGTTCCAGGGGAATCCGAGACCCTCTTCTGACCTCCGCGGCATTGCACGACACGGGTGCACAGACCTGCATGCAGACAGTACATTCATACACATACAGAAATAAATAAAAAATTAATAAAAAAAAATAAAATAAAATAAAACATAAAACCCAAAAGTTAGAAATTCAGTTTTATGGAATTAAAAAATAATGTGAACTGTTAGTGTTCAACCTTATGCATATTTGAGTTTATGACATTTTTTTCTATTTTTATTGTGAAAACTTCAAAGTTATATAAGAATTGTAAGAATAGTACATTTACTAAACAATAACTTTTTGACACATTTTGTGTTTTCTGAAACACTTCATTCAGCATATACGTTCAAAAACCAAGGACATGGTCTTACAATATTGTTGTAAGATCAGCACACTCAGAAAATGGAACATTGAAAATGTCATAATTTAACATGTAGTCCAGGTTCAAATTCCTCAATATTCCAACAGGAGTCAAAACTCATTAAAAATTCAGGGTATACTAAGAATAACACATTGTGCTTCATGATTTTTTTAGTGTGTTAAAGAAAAGAAATACTCATTAATAAAGGAACCCTGACTTTATTGAAGGGAGCACACAACCTTGACAGTAGTTTTGCAACATCTCAGAATAAATAGTCATAATTCAAGCTTTCTTACATTGGAAGAATGGCTTCGGTATGGATTACTCTTAATTTTTTTTATTGCTGATTGAAATTCAACCCCTTCAGGAAGTGAATAAAGGTAATTTATGTTTCCTCCAGGAAGATCCTGTTGGTCCCACTATGGTGATGTGTGGCTTGATTGTTTGGCAAAGTTGCTATCTCCCATCTTTATCAATTACATGCATACTTTTAAATAACCTAATTTACCCACTTTCAAATTTACCTTATGTATTTTTATAAGTATTAAACCTTATTTAGAGCCTTTACAAGAATGAAAATATTCAGTTCTGCATAAATAAAAATATTTTAGTAAACATTGTTCATGCTGTTATGACAATAATTGTAAAAAGCTAAATTTTTATTTCTATATTTTAAATACTCGCCAGATGATGCCTGTCTTCAGAAGAGCTTTTCCTTTTATTCATTTAAGATTATTTATTTACTTATTTATTTATTATTTAATGTTATTGCCTATATGTAGGTAGGTGTGCCCAGGTCATGCAATGTTCTGGTCACAGATGATTGCTAGCCATCATGTGGGTGCTGGGAGTCAAATCCTGGTCCTTTGCAAGAGCAGTCAGTGGTCTTAACTGCTGAATTATCTCTCCAGTCCTGTATTTCTTCATTTAATGTTATTATTGAATAGCAGTATAGATTTTACTTTTCCTTTAATATGCTCAAATTCATTTTGCTGATCACACTGTCCCTCATTTGATCACTCAAGAGCAATCAACATGTCCTCTGCATACTTGTGATAGGTCCTCATATTAAAAACTAATTTTATTGATTGATTGAGAATTTCATATAATGCATTTTGATCATTTCCAGAACACCTTCCCCATCTCCACCTCCATTGTACTGCTCCCCTGACTTCATGTCTTCTGTTATTATTTTTTTTATTGATTTTATTTATTTCTGTATGTGTAGGAATGTACTGTCTGCATGCAAGTTTGTGCACCCGTGTTGTGCAATGCCGCGGAGGTCAGAAGAGGGTGTCGGATTCCCCTGGAACTGGAGTTCTCCTGGAATTGGAGTTTCAGACGGCTCTTGGCCGCCATGTGGGTGCTGGGGATCGAACCCGGGTCCTCTGTAAGAGCGGTCGGCGCTCTTAACCACTAGGACATCACCCCAGCCCCATGTCCTCTATTATTTTTTAAGGTCTATCAAGACTAATTTGGGTTCTCTCAATACTCATTCTTTGAGCCAGTTCAAAATCTGGGATCACACCCTAAAAGAAAACAGACTCTCCCTCTCCCAGCAGTTGTCAGCTTAATAGTTGCCCAGCTAAGGACTTGGGTTTCTTGACTATTTATTTTCTCCCCAGCATTTTTAAAAGAAAGCTCTTCTCTACTTTCTTTTTATGAATATTTTTATTGAGTCTTTGTGCATTCCAATAAATCTTAAATCATATTTAGATAACACCCTTCATCCATACTCCTTCATAGCCCCATCTGGCAGATTTCATGCATTCTGTTATGTAAGTTAAAGCCATCCAGTCAAGTTTTTGTTCCCAGATGTACTTTGGTGCAACTCAACCACTGGAATCTAATCACCATGTCTAGAGTCACTTCCTTAATGAAGATCAACTCACCCACCAGTAATCAATTGTCAATAGTTCCTCAGCTAAGGTTAGGGATTTCTGCCAATTTTCCCAGTCCTATGCTTTGGTCTGACTGAAGTTGTATGGATTGTGTGCATACTATGACCATTGTTGCAAATTCGTAAGTTTCCAGAGACCTGAAAACCTCCAATTCCTTATGTTCATTCACCAACACTAGCTCTTACAATCTTTCTGTCTCCTTTACTACAATGTTCCCTGAGCCATGGGTAGGGGAGGTTTCATATAGGAGTCCTATCCAGGGACATGCTTTCTGCAGTCTCTTATTCTCTAGACCTTGGTCACCCCTGGCCTTCTGTTTGCATAGAACTCTGCTGTATGAGAAAGCTTCACTGGTGAGAGTTGAGGGATGTATTAGTATTCTCTCTTGCCCCTGTTCCACTATGTTCCATGAGCCTTAGGGGGTAGAGATTCTACAGTAGGTGTGTTACCTAGGGCTGGACATCTCTCAGACATATATTCTCTGTGTGACCTGTTGTGGAACACTGTAATAGCCTCCATCTGTTGCAAAAAGAAGCTTCTTTGATGAGCAGGGTAAGGTATACTTGTCTGCAAATATACAGTCTTTCCTACTTTCTGTAATAAGGAGACTTTCTTGCTAACTGTGTCTTTCTGGGCTTAGCTCTGGAATTAGTATTTCTCCATGAGTGGACAGGAGTCCCTCCCTACCCATTTCCATGTTGTCATGCACCCTGTAGCTAGTCAGTTTCATTGCTTTGCATTCTTTGCATAATTGAGGATATGTTATTCAGTTTACCACCCCAAACAAGGTGCCATATATTCTTTATTTAGCTTCCTTTATTCTTTGTTTTCATAACAACATATCCTAGAAAAAAACTACATTTAATTTCATAGAAATTTTCTTCCCATTTTTGTTTAAAACTACATAGTAGTCTATTTTATGGTGAAGAAATATGCCCTATCTCTTATATATGGATTTTAAAATTGTCTTTCTGAGTGGGTGTGAAATCTCTAAAGGTGGTGTGGTCAGGATGAAGGGTAAACACATATGCAGTTTTGTTAGATAGTGCCAACTTCTACCCACAGGACCAGATCGATTTTTCATTTGTGTCAGTAATTCACAAGAGGGCTTGTTTCCTATGATCTTCAGTGTTTTCAAAGTTTTTTTTTTTTCCAATTTAGTCAGTAACACATGAAATCTCAGTACAGAGGAGGTTTGCTTTTTAAAACTGTGTGTAAAGCTATACTTTTTTTTTACATTTAATGGTAATTTGAGTGCTTCTTATAATATGTAAATTCTGCATTCATATGTATTTGGTTTAGGTGCTGAAAGTAAAAACTGTTGAGGAATGATAACATTTTATATGTGTGACTTCTTTTTTATTTCTACTCCATCTGTTTTATTTTATCCATAAAAATAACATTTAAAACTTTTTGTTTAATTATATCTATAGGCTAGAAAAGTGGCTCAGCGAGTTAGGAGCACTGACTGCTCTTGTGGGGAGCATGGGTTTGATTCCCCATGACCACATGATGGCTAACAAGCATCTGTAACTAGAGTTTCAGTGGATATGAGACCCTCCTCTGACCTCCAGAGACATTGTATGACATGGATGCACTTATACACATGCAGACAGTACAGTCATACATGTAATATAAAAGAAAATATTTAGTCATAGCTAGCATTTGAATCACAATTTCTCCAACCAGATAATAAGTGGATACAACTGGCATTTTCCTTAGATCCTTTCATGGAATTATTTTTATATTTAGATCACTGATCCTCTTAGACTATATTTTCACTGTTGAATCCAATTATATTTTTAATTCCTTAAATCATATTTTTAAATGCTTTTATTGATGATTTGTGTATTTCATACATAATCTTTCAGTTGAATTTAGACACATTCCCCTCTCCCTGCCCTGCCCTGCCCCACCCCAGGTCATGCCTTCTGCCAGACATGTCTTACATCTTTTTTTACTGTAGAGCTTGTTGTTTTGGGCAGAATTTAACTGTATCAGTCAGTTCTTTGTCTCAGTGGATAAACTTGTACCTAGGGATATCTGGGCACACTAACTTGACTCAGTAGGCCTTAACATATATGACTGAATGCATGAAATCTGGTGGGGCAGCTATAGGGGAATATAGATTGGGGAGTGTTATGAAAATGATCAGGATGTATTTTTATGAACTGCACATAAATTCAATAAAATTACATACATTGTAAATAATAAGAGTATTAAAAATCCCACAATATCCCATCAATGGGAACAACCTCCTATACTAATTTTTAAACATGTATAAAATTAAAATTTTCACTTTAAAAAGTTTTTATGAGCATTCTAAAAAAATACTGTACATGTAAAGGTAAGTGAAAAATCTCTAAAATATTTCTCTTTTGTACTATACAAAAATATAATAATATACTAAAAGTGCAAAATCCTGAAAGCATTAGACTTTAGCATAATAGCATAGAGAAGTAAGGTCCAGGAAGATAGCTCAGTAGGCAAAGTGCCTGTTGCACAACCTTGAGAACCCATGCTTGGGTCCTCAGTATTCACATAAAAAGTTTGGCATTGTAGCATTTAGAATGGGGAGGATAGAGAGAGGGAGATACATGAAACTCCTTAACACAGGGTAATCATATTCATGAACTTCAGTTTAGTGAGAGATCCATTCTTGGAAAATAATGGTGAAATGGAATCAAAGAAGACATTGAGTGTGGACTTCTACATACAAGTAGATGCCCACTCCCCTCACACACACCCACAGACCATACAAAGTAACAGTCCCATGGATGCACATCCCACAACACATTTAAGAACAAAACTAAAACCTCCAAATAAACAAATAGTAGTTAGGTAGAATTAACAAAATCATGAGTGCTGAAAAGCAGGTGATGTAGCCTATAATGGATTATGCACAAACTGGCCTCTTATAATATCTCTTTATAAGCAAGTAGGTATCTCTGTGACTAACTGTTCATAAAAACACTGGTTATGTTGTCTGTTTTCAAACTTGCCTTCCTATGGTTTCAATATGCTGGGAACTGAATTTTCTTAGGTGAGAATGGTCAATACATATGACCTCTCTTGATCGATTTAGAATAAAAGGAACTTTCATGTAACTCTCACTTTCAACTTCAAACATGGCATTTCTCCTTTAATATCTCTTTCTTTGGAAATTCATAAACTTATGTGATGTTATTAAGATTCATTGTAGATAAATCAATAATTTGTATTCTTGGATCATCAAATGTTTAAATCGTATTATTTTAAAAGGTAAACAACAGTATGTGATGACTTTATATGTTTTGTTTTGAGGCGGAGGCATTGTATTTCGGCTGGCCTTGTATTCTGTAGCCCTGTCTCCCCTCAAACTCACCATCCTGTAGCCTCCATTTGAGAAGTTCTGGAGTTACAAATGTGCACCACCTTAGCTTACCACATGATGTATTTGATGTATATTGATTGTGTCTAACATGAATAATATACATCAAATTCCACCAAAGTACAAATTACTTGATGTAAAGATGAAATGAGCCTACCACCTGAACCAGTCATACCACTCCTACGTGTATACCCACAAGACTCATCCTACCACAGAGACACATGCACATCCATGTTTATTGCAGCTCTCTTCACAATAGCAAAGAACTGGAACCAACCCAAGTGCCCCTCAACCAACAAGTAGCTAAAGAAAATGTGGTACATCTACACAATGGAGTTCTATGCAGCAGTAAAGATGATATCATGAACTTTGCAGGTAAATGGATGGAACTAGAAGATATTATGCTAAGTGAAGTAACACAGTCCCAGAAAAACAAATGACTAATGGTATCCCTCATTTGTGGATGTTATCACCAAAATATCTAGTAAGGGAAACTGAGCAACCTTAATGTTATATATCTTTTTATCTGAAAGCAACTGTACTCTTATACTATGAAACTCTTAACTCACTCTAGAATTAACCTACCACTTATTTTCAGACATTATAATTTTGGTATATTAGTGGAAGGTGTGTATACATATTTCAGAGTAATATAAAATTAAAAGGGAAAATGTGAATTTTTGAAATATGATTTGGAATTAAAATACAGTCTATTTTCAGATAACATAATTTTAGTATATGTGTGACACACACACACATATATGCATAATTTGAAACAATACAGATTGGAGGGAACAGCAACAACAAAAGGACTGGGACAAAGATCTGACTGAAACAGTAAACTTCTCCTCCAAACAATAATCTTCTGGATAAAAAAACTTTTTTTAATATATTTTTGTTGCTATTAAACTTTTTCATACATCATACATCATTTCTCAGTCCAATTTAGTTATTTCCCTTTCCATGCACCCCACCCCACCTGAGTTCATGCACTTTGCCACACTTCTTTCATCTTTTTCTGAGTCTCTCCAGAGGGTTTTTTATCAGTACTTTTTTATTTTATATTATTCCAAAATATGCATATATACACTCCATACATAAGTCAAAATTAAAAATTCTGGTGCTCTCTTTGGCAGCACATATACTAAAATTGGAATGATACAGAGAAGATTAGCATGGCCCCTGCACAAGGATGACATGCAAATTGGTGAAGTGCTCCATATTTTTATAATAGAAGAAAATTTCCCCAAACTGAAAAAACCCATACAAATATAAAAAGCACACAGAACACCAGACAAGACCAGAAAAGAAATTCCCCATGCCATATAATTGTTAAAACACTAGATGCTCAAAACAAAGACAAATACTGAAAGTCACAAAGGAAAACAACAAGTTACATATAAGCGGAAACCCGTCAGAATCACAGCTGACTGCTCAGCACAAACTATGAAAGCTAGAAGAATGTGGACCAAAGTATTCCCTGTACTAAACGACTTTAGATGCCAACCCAGACTACTATACCCAGCAAAAATGTCAATCATAGTTGAAGGAGAAAGAAGAATGTTTCATGACATGAACAAGATGAAAGAATACATGCCTAAGAAACCAACACTTCAGAAAATCCTCAAAGCAATCCAAAGAACAGAGAAAAGTAGCAACTATCCCCTAAGCAATTAAAGAGAGAAAGCAACAAAATCATAACAGAGTAAATATAAACCTAGACCAAGAATGCAAACCAAAAATAAGGTAAAAGAATCAACACACATCTCTCAATAATAACCTTAAATACTAATGGTCTAAACTCCCCAATCAAAAGGCATAGACTGGGAGAATGGATTAGGAAAGTGAACCCTTCTATATGCTGTCTATAAGAAACCCATCTCACCCTCAAGGACAGACACAACCTTAGAGTGAAAGGATGGAAAAAACTATTCCAAGCAAATGGTACCAAGAAACAAGCTGGAGTGGCTATTCTAATATCAAACAAAATAGATCTCAAAGTTAAATTAATTAGAAGAGACAAAGAGGGACATTACATCCTAATCAAAGGAACAATGAACCATGAAGACGTCACAATCCTAAATGTCTATGAACCAAACTCTGGTGCACCTAACTTTATAAATGCAACTCTGCAGGACCTCAAGACACAGATAAATCCTAACACACTAATAGTGGGAGACTTCAACACCCCACTAAGCCCCTTGGATAGATCAACAGGACAAAAAATAAACAGAGAGACATCAGAATTGAACAATACAATACACCAAATGGACCTCACAGACATCTACAAATATTCCACCCAAATACCAGAGAATATACTTTCTACTCGGTAGCTCACAGAACATTCTCCAAAATCGACCACATACTGGGGCATAAAAGGAACCTCAATAAATACAAAAGGAGGGGCTGGAGAGATAGCCTAGTGGTTAAGAGCACTGACTGCTCTTGCAGAGGACCCGAGTTCGATCCCCAGCACCCGCATGGCGGCTATGAACCGTCTGTAACTCCAATTCCAGGAGAACTCCAGTTCAAGGGGAATCTGAGAACCTCTTCTGACCTCTGTAGCATTGTACAACACGGGTGCACAAACCTACATGCAGACGGTACACTCATACACATACAAAAATAAATAAAATTTTAAAAAGTTAAAAAAAATAAATACAAAACGATAGAAATTATTCCATGCATTCTATCAGACCGCAGTGCAATAAAGCTCAATATGAACCCCAGAATAAGTCCAACTAGCTACAAGAAGATTGGAGACTAAACAACACAATTCTGAACAATGAATGGATAAGGGAATAAATAAAGAGTGAAATCAAAGTATTCATGGAACTGAATGAAAAAGACAGTAAAACACAACAAAACCTGTGGGATACTTTAAAGGCAGTCTTGAGAGGGAAATTTATAGCCTTAAGTGCCCACATCAAAAAAACAGAAAGGGAACAAATAAATGACCGGACACTGCAGCTAAAAACACTTGAGAGACAACAAATGAACCCTAAATGCAGCAGACAGGAAGAAATAACAAAAATCAGAGCAGAAATCAATGAAATAGAAACAAAGAAAATAATACATAAAATCAACAAATCCAAAAGCTGGTTCCTTGAAAAAATAAACAAAATAGACCTCTAGCCCAGTTAACCAAAAAAAAAAAAAAAAAGAGACCAACTCCAAATCAATAGTATTAGTGTTGGAAGGGGAAAAAAAACAACAAACAAAGAAAANATAGGTTGAATGTTAACTGAGACTGGCTCATAAAATTTAAATATATGGTACAAAGACAATGTAATTTATTTACTTTGTGCATAAGCTAATTTGTGTTTAATGACGGAAAATAAAAAAAAAGAATTCTTCACATCTGAACTTTTCCACAGGCAATGTGCTTTGAGACCATCTTCAATCCCTCATGTAGAGATACATTTTCTCTGTTTTTTCCATCAACTTCTAAGCTAGGATGCAGACACAAGGGCCAGTGGAGTGGTTTGATTAATAAGTGACCACACAGGGAACTCTCAATTCTGGGATCCATGTAACAGCCCACAGTGTTCTTTGATAGTTATTTCCCTTGTCTACTTGGTGACAAGGGATCTTTTGGGTCCAAAGCATGAGGAATGGATGTTAAGGACCCACAACCTCACCCTCTTACTCTCCTTCCTCATCTTACCTATCCCCAGGCTGGAAAGTCTGTCCCTTTGCCTTCACTTCCATTGTACTGTCCCTCTTCTGCTGTGAAGTAGTAATCTCCAGGCATTGATGATTCTATGTGGGAGATAGTAGCCATTATTTTGATACAAATTGTTAATCGACATTTGTAAAATGCATAAGATTGTTGTTTTAATCATGTTCAGCCCACTGCCCCTTCTCCACATCCCTTAATATTCCATCCCAAATTATATCTTGGTTATGATTATTTTTAAGGGTCATCAAGTCAAGTTTGTGCCCTTAGATGGTCTTTGGTGTGAGCCTATCCTCTGCAGTATGGTCAACCTACCTAAGCATCAAACCCTTAGAGAAAACTGATTTCTCCTCTTCTCCTAAGCTGTCATTTGCCAATAGTTCTTCTAGTATGGTTGTGGCTTGTTGTCTACCTCACCTGTCCATGATGGCATTTTGTCTAGGCTGTTTGCATAGTTATTATTACATGCTGTTAAATTGTCTGTGAGTTCAGATGGGCAACTCCTGCCCTTTGTAGTATAGCTCTTCTATTCAGGCTAAGCCCTCTGCAGTCTTTATTTCTCTGTATTGTTGGTCTCTATGACTAATCACTATTCCTTGAAAGAAGATCTTCTCTGATGAGGGTGGATTGTATTCGTCTTTGGTATAAGAAGTCGTTTAAAAAAAAAAAAAGAAGTCAGTTTAATACTATGTTCCACGTAGCAGCGTAAGAGTAGTAGGTTCTTCCCTATATCCTGTTACCCATCCTGCCACAGGTTCTTAGGCCTAATATCAACGCCAGGCATGGGCTTCCATCTTTGCAGTGGACCTTAATTCCAATCAGGGAAGTGTTGTTTACTCACATAACCTTTGTGCAACTACTGGCATATCTTGCCAGGGCCAGTTAATTACTGTAGCTTCTGGATTCCAGCTGGACAGGGTGATGATAACTTTCTCTCTTCTGTAGCAGGCCCTGCTACCCAGCTACGATTTCTCCTGTTTGTTCCAGGACTCACGTATGTAGCTTTTTAGCAATACTTTTAAACACCTCTTTACTTCCCCCCCCCCCCCCACCCCCTCCCCCCCCCCCCCTCCCTCATAAGTTGGAAAAACTGTGGCTAGTCTTTTATGTACTAAGGAAGACAAGGAGGTCACAAACAAGTACACTTAAGACAGAAAATATGGGCTTATCTTCTTGATTCTCAAAATCTTGCCAAGTAAATATGCTTCCAGAACCCGAATATGAATATATTATTACTCTTTTCATTTCTCTTGTGAGAAATTCTGTTCCCCTTGTACATAAACAGATGCCTCAGACCAAACCAAGTGAACAGAAGTAGTTAAAGAGAAAGTACACCAATTTTTTCTTCCTGGTTGTACTTGATGTCCCAACTCTTTCTGTATTTACTTTTTTTGTTTGTTTTAATGGGTTTATTTTTAATGTATACTTTCTGAAAAAATAGTATCAACTAATCTACAATGCTGAACACATTGCTCATTTCTCTCTACAGCCTTCTTTCTGCAGGAAAAATAGTCTTTGATCAGAATATGTTATCCCTCTTCAGACTTTCTAATTTTTCTTTTTCTTGTGCTTTTGCTTGAAGGCTTTAAATCAGATTCTTTCTTCTTGCTTTCCATGCTGGCCACTTAGGTTAGCATTCAACAGCCCAATGATATAACCACCTCCTCTTAAGGTACTCGCTTCTTAGCTCCTAGCATCAAATTTTTATCTAACTTTGTTCTGGCAGGAATCAAGGGTTGTGGCAATAAGCTTTGTATGATTTTGGGAGTCTCTTGCAGTATCCTGGCCAACAATTTGTCCTAAAATATTCCTGACTTCTTTTTTTTAAAGATAATTTTTGCTCATAACAGGAGAAATGTAAGTGAAAACCCTATAGTAAGTATTCTTTATTAAAGTTGAAGCTGACAGCCTTTTAATCTTGGCACTCAGGCAGGCAGAGGCAGGCAGATTCTTTCCTGGTTCAGAAACAGCCTGGTTTATACAGCCAAGCTCCAGGCAGGGTGGGACTAAAGGCAGACCCTATCCTCAAAAATTAAAACAAAACAAACAAACAAAACTAAGCGAAGCTGACAAACTCTTCAGTATTGCTATTCTGGTAAAGAATCCATAATCTATTTGTTGGAGATCCATGCAGTCTTCTAAGTACGTGCTCATTTTAAAAATCAAAAAATATTGACTGAGAGCAATTGACCTGGGTTAAAGAACAGTTGCAATTTTCTATTTTTTAATCATATTCATCTTTAAGTTTTCATGGCTTCTATTTCTTGTTTCTATTTTCTTATTTCTAGATTTTTTTTCCAAGGTATTTCCGAGTATAGAGGAATAGAAATTATAACAAAATTAAATTTTTATTTAATGAAATAGCTATTTCATTAAAATATCTTTCAGACATTGACAACATAAATAAAAACTTTTAGGATCCAAGAGAAGGAAGAAAAAAAGAAAGCTAGATTATCTTTGTTAATGTGTTGAGAACTCTATGAAGCCATTGCGGATAGCTGATAGACTGTAAAGTTCCCTGGTAACATCAGCAGAAGTCTCCTTGGCACTGGAATCTGTTACTGTTGACAAACGCTTGTCTAAGAATTCCTTTACTTACCAGCAGGAATCTACTAAGGCCTTACACAATGTGCTAATGATTTTATTGACTAGCTGAAATCCCTTTGCTCAAGGATGCATTAGGGGCTAACCTGACAAGTAAATCAATAACTTCAGGATAAGGAAAGAGGAATGTTTTCTGTGATAAAAAATTATTTGGCTGGGAAAATGAGCAATTCAGAGAAGATTTCTTAGATCACATTCATGATCTCACTGCTTAAAAAGAGTAGAAGTTAGTTACTTAGAATAAAATATGCTCTCATTATAGAGAGAATGGACATTATGATACACACATACATGAGACAAAACATAGTCCATGTGGCATTTGGTACAGTATATACTCATACCTGCCAAATCCTTTGGGCTTCTCTCCATATGTCAATTGAAGTATTAAGTCTGCAGTACTCTAGCATCCCCACTGGGCTTGTTAATAGCTCTGTTAACACAGCTCTGCTAATAGCACACTCCACTCTTTAGTCTTGGGGATGTTTCTACTGGCTGGTTCTCACTTCAGCTTTTCACTATTCTAGGTCAG
This sequence comes from Rhizomys pruinosus, assembly GCA_009823505.1. Classification (NCBI taxonomy): domain Eukaryota; kingdom Metazoa; phylum Chordata; class Mammalia; order Rodentia; family Spalacidae; genus Rhizomys; species Rhizomys pruinosus. The sequence continues at coordinate 3,570,968 of VZQC01004771.1, forward strand.
ATTTCCTGTGGGCTCAGCAATGACTCTGAATCCTTGTGCTGCTTTACTGGACCCTTTTCCCTCATCTCCTTATTCATGGCCATTTCAGAACACACAGCAATGTCTACATTTTCATATAAACTTCCTTAGGACAAAAGGTCCACAAGCTTAGCAGGAGAGTTTCTGGAACTAGGTGATTTTGCCTGCAAGGTTTCTCCATCAGCCACTCTGGTATCAGGCAGTTTTTCGTGAAGTAAAAAAAAAAAAAAAAAAGAGAAAGAGAAAACCACTTCCATTTGAAATTTCCTGATGTGTTCTGATGTCTGTTCCAGGTACCTGTGGTTCAGAAAGGTATTTTTGGCAATGCTCTCTGAAGTCGGAAAAACATTGCTCTGTGGGTTTCTCAGAAACATTTGTGGTTTTTCTCATGTGTGTTGTTCTAAAGTACAGCTTCTATTGAGCAGGCAACAGAGGGCAAGAGAAATTTTTTATTAGTGAGTCACGAAGTAAGCAATACATAGGAGAAAGATCCTCTGATATTTTGAGGAGATTCTGTTATATTTCGGGATAGACTAGTTTTTGTAAACGTTTTAACATATGCTAAACCCAATTGTTAGGTAGATAATATAATCTCAATCTTTTTAATGTGAATGTTTGTTATTTTGAAGACTCAAAAATTGGAATAGGGCTTTTCTAAGATTAACTTAACTCACTCTTGAGCTAAGTGACATATTTAAATCATTTATCTTTTTTATTTCTTATTTTATTTATCTTATGTGCTGTTGTTACACTTCTTGCCTGTTTTATCGTACAATGCACCCATTCCATGCAGTACCCATAGAGGTCAGAAGAGGGTGTTGGATTCTTTGGCGACTTGACGTTTCCAGATGGTTATTAGTTGCCATTGGTGGTTGAGGGTAATGAAACTTGGGTTCACTGCACACAGAGCCAACTGCTCTTAACCTCTGAGCCATTTTCCCAATGTCCTTAAAATCATTTTTTGAAAATGGAATATTTAACTTATCAATACAGTAGCCAACATTTAAAATACAAACATAAGGGGCTGGAGGAGATGGCCTAGCGGCTTAAGAGCGCCGACAGCTCTTACAAGGACCCGGGTTCGTTCCCCAGCACCCACATGGTCGGCCGAGATCCGTCTGAGACTCCAATTCAGGAGAACCCAGTTCCATGGGGAATACCGTGACCTCTTCTGACCTCCGCGGCATTTGCGACACGGTGCACAGACCTGATGCAGACAGTACATTCATACACATACAGAACTATAATAAAAAATTAATAAAAAAAATAAAATAAAAATAAACATAAAAACCCTAAAGTTAGGAAATTCAGTTTTTGGAATTATAAAAACTAATGTGAACTGTTAGTGTTCAACCTTATGCCTCTTTAGTTTAGTGACATTTTTTTCTCTTTTTTTGTGAAAACTCAAAGTTATATAAGAATTGTAAGAATAGTACATTTACTAAACAATAACTTTTTGACACATTTTGTGTTTTCTGAAACACTTCATTCAGCATATACGTTCAAAAACCAAGGACATGGTCTTACAATATTGTTGTAAGATCAGCACACTCAGAAAATGGAAACATTGAAAACAAAATGTCATTTATTTAACATGTAGTCCAGGTTCAAATTCCTCAATATTCCAACAGGAGTCAAAACTCATTAAAAATTCAGGGTATACTAAGAATAACACATTGTGCTTCATGATTTTTTTAGTGTGTAAAGAAAGAGAAATACTCATTCAATAAAGGAACCTGACTTTATTGAAGGGAGCACACAACCTTGACAGTAGTTTTGCAACATCTCAGAATAAATAGTCATAATTCAGCTTCTTTTCTTTTTTTTTTTCATTGGAAGAATGGCTTCGGTATGGATTACTCTTAATTTTTTTTATTGCTGATTGAAATTCAACCCCTTCAGGAAGTGAATAAAGGTAATTTATGTTTCCTCCAGGAAGATCCTGTTGGTCCCACTATGGTGATGTGTGGCTTGATTGTTTGGCCAAAGTCTCCCCTCCACCCCCCCCCCTCCTCCCCCTCCCCCATCTTCCCCCTCCCCCCCCCCATCCCCCCCCCCCCCCCCCCAATCCACCCCCCCTCCACATGCCCCATTTTTAAATCCAACCTAATTTACCCACTTTTCAAATTTCACCTTATGTATTTTTATTAATGTATTAAACCATTTAGAGCCTTTACAAGAATGAAAAATATTCAGTTCTGCATTAAATAAAAATATTTTAGTAAACATTGTTCATGCTGTTATGACAATAATTGTAAAAAGCTAAATTTTTATTTCTCTATATTTAACTACTCGCCAGATGATGCCTGTCTTCAGAAGAGCTTTTCCTTTTATTCATTTAAGATTATATTTCACTTATTTATTTATTATTTAATGGTTATTGCCTATTGTGTCGTAGGTTTGCCCAGGTCATGCAATGTTCTGGTCACAGATGATTGCTAAGCCATCACTGTGGGTGCTGGGAGCAAATCCTGGTCCTTTCAAGAGCAACGTCAGTGGTCTTATGTGAATTATCTCTCCAGTCCTGTATTTCTTCATTTAATTTATTATTGAATAGCAGTATAGATTTTACTTTTCCTTTAATATGCTCAAATTCATTTTGCTGATCACACTGTCCCTCATTTGATCACTCAAGAGCAATCAACATGTCCTCTGCATACTTGTGATAGGTCCTCATATTAAAAACTAATTTTATTGATTGATTGAGAATTTCATATAATGCCTTTTCTGATCCATATTCCAGAACCACCTTCCCCATCTCCACCTCCATTGTACTGCTCCCCTGCATTTCCATGTCTTCTGTTATTATTTTTTTTATTTGATTTTATTTATTTCTTTTGTTTAGAATTACTGTTGCTGAAGTTTTACTCTTCACTTTTTGCTTCATATGCCTCTTGGAGTCAGAGAGGTGGTCGGCTTCCCCTGAACTGGAAGGTTCTCCTGGAATTGGAGTTTCCAGCGGACTGTCTTGGCCGCCATGTGGGTGCTGGGGTCGAACCGGGTTCCTCTGTAAGACGCGGTCGCGCTCTTAACCACTAGGACATCACCCCAGCCCAGCTTCCTCTATTTATTTTTTCAGGTCCTATCAAGACTAATTTGGCGGTTCTCTCAATACTCATTCTTTGAGCCAGTTCAAAATCTGGGATCACACCCCCTTAAAGAAACAGGACTCTTCCCTCTCCCAGCAGTTGTCAGCTTAATAGTTGCCCAGCTAAGGACTTGGGTTTCTTGACTATTTATTTTCCCCTCAGCATCATTTTAAAAGAAAGCTCTTCTCTACTTCTTTTTATGAATATTTTTTTGAGTTCTTTTGTGCCTTTCCAATAAATCTTAAATCATATTTAGATAACACCCTTCATCCCTACTCCTCATAGCCCATTCATGGAGATTTCATGCATTCTGTTATGTAAGTTAAAGTCCATCCAGTCAAGTGGTTTTGCCCGATGTACTTGGTGCAATCTCAACTACGGAATCGTACTCAGCCAATGTCAGAGTCCACTTCCTTAATGACAGTCAACCTCACCCACGAGGTAATCAATTGTCAATAGTTCCTCAGCATAAGGTTGGGATTTCTGCCAATTTTCCCAGTCCTATGCTTTGGTCTCGACTGAAGTTGTATGGATTGTGTGCATACTATGACCATCTGTTGCACAATTCGAAGTTTCCACTTTTTCTCTTCCTGTTAACCCTCAAAACCCCAATTCCTCTCTGTCATTCCATTCACCACACTATCCATCCATCCTTACAATCCTTTTCGTCTCCCTTCCTACCTACCATGTTCCCGAGCCTCTCGGGTAGGGGAGGTTTCATATAGGAGTCCTACCAGGAAGGCATGCTTTCTGCAGCTCTTATTCTCAGACCTTGGACCCCTGGCCTTCTGTTTGCATAGAACTCTGCTGTATGAGAAAGCTTCACTGGTGCGAGTGAGGGGATGTATTAGTATTCTCTCTACCCCTGTTTCCACTATGTTCCATGAGCCTTAGGGGGGTAGAGATTCTACGTCAGGTGTGTTTTACCTAGGCTGGACATCTCTCAGACATATATTCTCTGCTTGTGACCTGTTGTGGAACACTGTAATAGCCTCCCATCTGTTGCAAAAAGAGCTCTTTGATGAGACCCGGGTTAAGGTATACTTGTCTGCAAATATACAGGTCTTTCCTACTTTCTGTAATAAGGAGACTTTCTTGCTAACTGTGTCTTTCTGGGCTTAGCTCTGGAATTAGTATTTCTCCATGAGTGGACAGGAGTCCCTCCCTACCCATTTCCATGTTGTCATGCACCCTGTAGCTAGTCAGTTTCATTGCTTTGCATTCTTTGCATAATTGAGGATATGTTATTCAGTTTACCACCCCAAACAAGGTGCCATATATTCTTTATTTAGCTTCCTTTATTCTTTGTTTTCATAACAACATATCCTAGAAAAAAACTACATTTAATTTCATAGAAATTTTCTTCCCATTTTTGTTTAAAACTACATAGTAGTCTATTTTATGGTGAAGAAATATGCCCTATCTCTTATATATGGATTTTAAAATTGTCTTTCTGAGTGGGTGTGAAATCTCTAAAGGTGGTGTGGTCAGGATGAAGGGTAAACACATATGCAGTTTTGTTAGATAGTGCCAACTTCTACCCACAGGACCAGATCGATTTTTCATTTGTGTCAGTAATTCACAAGAGGGCTTGTTTCCTATGTCTTCAGTTTTTCAAACGTTTTTTTTTTTCCAATTAGCTACGTAACACATGAAATCTCCAGTACAGAGGAGGTTTGCTTTTTAAAACTGTGTGTAAAGCTATACTCTTTTTTACATTTAATGGTAATTTGAGTGCTTCTTATAATATGTAAATTCTGCATTCATATGTATTTGGTTTAGGTGCTGAAAGTAAAAACTGTTGAGGAATGATAACATTTTTATTGTGTGCACTTCTTTTTTATTTCTTCCATCTAGTTTTATTTTATCATAAAAATAACATTTAAAACTTTTTTGTTTAGTTTTATCTATAGGCTGAAAGGGCCTCAGCTGAGTTAGGAGCACTGACTTGCTCTTTGGAGGGCATGGGTTTGATTCCCCATGACCCACCTGTGGAACAAGCATTACTGTACTAGAGTTTCAGTGGATATGAGACCCTCCTCTGACTCCAGAGACATTGTATGAATGGATGCACTTATACACATGCAGGACAGTACAGTCATACATGTAATATAAAAGAAAATATTTATTCATAGCTAGGTTTTTCGCATTTGAATCACAATCTTCTCCAACCAGATAATACGTGGATACAACTGGGCATTTCCTTAGATCACTTTCATGGAACTTATTTTTATATTTAGATCACTGATCCTCTTAGACTATATTTTCACTGTTGAACCAAATTCATTTTTAATTCCTTTAAATCATATTTTAAATGCTTTATTGCATGATTTGTGTATTTCATACATATTTTTTCTTTCTTGAATTTACTACATCTCTCCCTCTGCTCCTTGCCCTGCACTGCACCACCCAGGTTCATGGCCTTCTGCCAGACATGTCTTACCATCTTTTTTACTGTAGAGCTTGTTGTTTTGGAGTTCAGAATTTAACTGTATCGTCAGTTCTTTGTCTCAGTGGTAATAAATACATTGTACCTAGGTATATCTGGGCACACTAACTTTGACTCAGTAGGCCTTACAACTATGACTTGAATGCAATGAAACTGGTGGGGGCCAGCTATAGGGGGAATATAGATTGGGGAGTGTTATGAAAATGATCAGGATGTATTTTTATGAACTGCACATAAATTCAATAAATTACATACATTGTAACATAATAACGAGTATTAAAATCCCACAACGGTCCCTCAATGGGAAAAACTCCTAGCTCTAATTTTTAAACCATGTATAAAATTAAACATTTTCACGTTTAAAAAGTTTTATGAGCATTCTAAAAAAATACTGTACATGTAAAGGTAAGTGAAAAATCTCTAAAATATTTCTCTTTTGTCTATACAAAAATATAATTACTATACTAAAAGTGCAAAATCCTGAAAGCATTAGACTTTGCATAATAGACAGAGAGAAGTAAGGTCCAAGGAAGATAGCTCACGTAGGCAAAGTGCCTGTTGCACAACCTTGAGAAACCCATGCTTGGGTCCTCAGTATTCACATAAAAAGTTTGGCATTGTAGCATTTAGAATGGGGGCAGGATAGAGAGAGAGGAGCTACAAGAAACTCCTTAACACACCGGGTAATCATATTCATGAACTTCAGTTTAGTGAGAGATCCATTCTTGGAAAATAATGGTGAAATGGAATCAAAGAACATTGAGTGTGGGACTTCTCATACAAGTAGATTGCCCTACTCCCCTCACACCCACACCCACAGACCATACAAAAGTAACCAGTCCCATGGAGCACATCCCACAACACATTTAAGAACCAAAACTAAAACCTCCAATATAAACAAATATTAGGTTAGGTAGAATTAACAAAATCATGAGTGCTGAAAAGCAGGTGATGTAGCCTATAATGGATTATGCACAAACTGGCCTCTTATAATATCTCTTTATAAGCAAGTAGGTATCTCTGTGACTAACTGTTCATAAAAACACTGGTTATGTTGTCTGTTTTCAAACTTGCCTTCCTATGGTTTCCATATGCTGGGAACTGAATTTTCTTAGGTGAGAATGGTCAATACATATGACCTCTCTTGATCGATTTAGAATAAAAGGAACTTTCATGTAACTCTCACTTTCAACTTCAAACATGGCATTTCTCCTTTAATATCTCTTTCTTTGGAAATTCATAAACTTATGTGATGTTATTAAGATTCATTGTAGATAAATCAATAATTTGTATTCTTGGATCATCAAATGTTTAAATCGGTATTATTTTATTAAAAGAAACACAGTATTGATGACTTTATGTTTGTTTTTGAGGCGGGGCATTGTATTTCGGCTGGCCTTGTATTCTGTAGCCCTGTCTCCCCTCAAACTCACCATCCTGTAGCCTCCATTTGAGAAGTTCTGGAGTTACAAATGTGCACCACCTTAGCTTACCACATGATGTATTTGATGTATATTGATTGTGTCTAACATGAATAATATACATCAAATTCCACCAAAGTACAAATTACTTGATGTAAAGATGAAATGAGCCTACCACCTGAACTCAGTCATACCACTCCTACGTGTATACCCTACAAGACTCAACCATACCACAGAGACACATGCACATCCATGTTTATTGCAGCTGTCTTCACAATAGCAAAGAACTGGAACCAACACCAAAAGCCACTTAACCAACAGAGTGACTAAAGAAAAAAATTTGGTACATTACAACATGGAATTCTATGCACTAGTAAAAAAAAAAAAAAAAAGTGATATATGAACTTTGCAGGAATGATGGAACTAGAAGTCATAATTAGACTAAGTGAAGTAACACCATGCCAGAAAAAAAACTGTATAGGGGAGTCCATCATGGTGGATGTTCAACACCAATAAATCTCGTAAGGCGAAAGCTAGAGCAACCTTAATGTTATATATCCTTGTGTTACTGCACGCAACTTTACTCTTATACTATGAAACACTCTTAACTCCACTTCTAGAATTAACCTACACTTATTTTCAGACATTTAATTTTGGTTTATTATGGGAGGTGTTGTTTAACTATTTCAGAGTAAAAAATATAAATTAAACGGGAAAATGTGAATTTTGAAATATTGTTTGTCTCTTTTTTCTCTTCCCTTTTTTTTATTATCCTTTTTTTTTGTCTATTTTCATGAAACATATTTTTAGTTATGCTGTGACACCACCAACAACATATATGCATAATTAACTGAAACAATACGATTGGAGGGAACACAACAACAAAAGGGACTGGGACCAAAGATCTGACTGAAAACAGTAAACTTCATCCCCAAACAATAATCTTCCCTGGACTAAAAAAACTTTTTTTCAATATATTTTGTTGTGCTATTAATCTTTTCCACATCATTACATCATTTCAGTCCAATCTTAGTTATTTCCCTTTCCATGCACCCCCCCACCTGAGTTTCATTGCCACTTTGCCACACTTCTTTCATCTTTTTTTGAGTCTCCCAGAGAGGTTTTTTATCGTACTTTTTATTTTATATTATTCCAAAATATGCTATATACACTCCATACAGTAGTAAAATTAAAAATTCTGGTGCTCTTGCTTTGGCGGCACATATACTAAAATTGGAATGAATACAGAGAAGATTAGCATTGGCCCCCTGCACAAGGAGAATGCAAATTCGTTGAAGTGGCTCCATATTTTTTATAATAGAAGAAAAATTTCCCCAAACTAAAAAACCCCTACCAAAATATAAAAGCCCACAGAAACACCAGACAAGACCAGAAAAAGAAATTCCCCATGCCATATAATATTAAAAAACAAGCAAAACAAAACAAAATACGAAAAAAAAAAAGTACAAAAAAACAACAGTAAATATAAGCGGAAACCCACAGAATCACCAGCTGGACTGCCTCAGCCCAAAACTATCGAAAGCTAGCAGACATGTTGACAAAGTATTCCCTGTACTAAACGACTTTATGCCAACCCAGACTAACTATACCCCGCAAAAATCGTCACATTACGTTGAAGGAGAAAAGAAGAATGTTTCATGACAGAACAAGATGAAAGATTATGCCTACAGAAACAACACTTCAGAAAAATCTCCAAAGAATCTCAAAGAAGAGAGAATAGGAGCAACTATCTAAGCAATTAAAAGAGAGAAGCAACAAATCATAACACGAGTTAAAATATAAACCTAGACCAAGCAATGCAAACCATAAAATAAGGTAAAAGAAGTCAACACACTCTCTCAATAATAACCTTAAATATAATGGTCTAACTCCCCAATCCAAAAGGATCATAGCTGGGAGAATGGATTAGGAAAGTAAACCCTTCTAATGCTGTCTTATAAGTAAACCCATCTCTCCCTCAGGACAGACAACACACGTCTAGAGGTGAAAGGATGGAAAAAAACATTCCAAGCAAAATGTTACCAAAACGAAAACAAAACAAGCTGGGAAATGGCCTTATTCTAATATCAAAACCAAAATAAGATCTCAAATTAAATTAATTAGAAGAGAAAAGAGGGACATTACATCCTAATCAAAGGAACACTGAACCATGAAGACGTCACAATCCTAAATGTCTATGAACCAAACTTCTGGTGCACCTACACTTTATAAATGCTAACTCTGTAGGACACTCAAGACACAGATAAATCACACACTAATGTGGAGACTTCAACACCATCCATAAGCCTTTGGGCTAGAGATAACAGGACAAACAAATAAACTGGATGAGGACATACCGAATTGACACACTACCAATACACCCAAAGGACCTCAAGACATTTACAAAATATTCCACCCAAATACAGAATATACTTTCTACTCGGTAGCCACATGGAACATCTCCAAAAATCGACCAATACTGGGGGACAATAAAGGACACCTCATAACTAAATAAAAGGAGGGGGTTGAGAGATAGCCTAGTGGTTAAGAGCCACTGACTGCTCTTGCAGAGGACCCGAGTTCGATCCCGCCACTGTCTTCCTCCGCATGGCGGTCTAAGAGCCGTGTGAACTCCGTATCCAGGAGCACTCCAGTTTCAAGGGGAATCATGATGAACCTTCTGACCTTTAGCATTGTAACAACACGGGTGCACCAAAACCTACATGCAGACGGTACACTTCATTCACATACAAAAATAAATAACAATTTTAAAAGTTAAAAACATAAAACATACAAAACGATAGAATTATTCCCATTCCATTCTTCAGACCGCAGTGCAATTAAAGGCCTTTTTTTTTAACAATATAACCCAAATAAGCCAACTAAAAAAAAAAAAATTGGGACTACACAAAACCACAATCTGAAACATGAAGGGATTAAGGTGAATAAATAAACGTGAAATAAATTATCTGGAACTGAATGAAAAAGACAGTGTAAAACACAAAACAAACCTGTGGGATACTTTAAAGCCAGTCTTGAGAGGAAGGGAAATTTTAGCCTTAAGTGCCCACTCTCAACAAAAACAGAAAGGGCACAAATTAAAGATTAACACTACAGCTAACAACAACTTGAGAGGACAACATAAGAACCCCTTAAATGCAGCGACGGAAGAAAAACAAAAAATCAGAGCAGAACTCAATGAAATATAGAAAAAAAGAAATATATACATAAAAATCAACAAATCCAAAGGTTCCTTGAAAAATAAACAAATAGACCTCTAATCCCAGTAAACCAAAAAAAGAAAAAAAACAAGAGACCAACTCCAAATCAAAGTCTTTGTGTTGAAAGGGAAAAAATAACAACAGTACAAAGGAAAAAAAAATCGCAATCATATGGTGCTCTAGTTTGTCTTCCATGTGTTGTCTACAAAACACATCTGACCAGCCACCATCATGGGGAGAGGAAAGGGTTTACTTCACTTACCATCTCCTGGTGTCACAGTTCTCCGGGGAGCCCAAGGCGAACAACTCAGGCACGGACACTGTGAGGCAAAAGCTGAAGCACAAGCCATGGAGGAGTAACTGTTCACCGGTCTGGCTTGCCCCCTGGTTCATGCCCAGCCTGCCTTTCTTATACTGTACACACCAAACCTGCCCAGGGTTGGCACCACCTCATTGTGGGCTGGGCCTCCCACACTGCTTGCAAGTTAAGACAAAAACTCCACAGATGTGGCACAGGCAATCCTATGGAGCAATCCCCAGTTAGGCTTCCTCAACCCAGGTGGTGTCAAGTTGACACACTAAAGCTAGTCCAGCACAATTGTACCCCTTGTCATTGACACACAAAAGCTACATCACTATTAAACACACCTTTCCATTCTTATCCCAAATTTGAATGTTAAACATTAATCACAACACTACAGACAATCCGTATAATAACGCCAACACAGTCCTACACACTTGGTAGTCCAAATACACACTTAGATAGTTCACCTCCAGTCTATGAAACTCTCAGGCTCCATGACAACTGTGGGGTGTCCTGCGAATCCAAATCTACTGTATCTCCCTCATATCTTTTATTGTTTCTTACAACCGGAGAAGAATCAGGCACATCTCAAACACAAACCTCAAGTCAGCAAAGTAGCTCAAGGCGGGACACCTGGAGATCACTCACGATATTCTGGCTCCACAACGGGTTTTGGCAGCTTACCCCTCTCTTATCTCTGCCATCGGTGGCACACACAGTCATCAACAGGCCCAGGATGACTCCATTTCACACCTCCACTGCTCTTGGTGGTCATTCTCATGGCCCGGCATCTCCAAAACAACCTGGGGTCACCTCTAACACTGAGGCAGCACTTCCAGAAGTGCCGGTTCGTGACGTCCTGGTTTGCCAGAGCCTCAGTTTCTCATCATGACCCCGGCCATCACCCTTTGGGTCTTCGCTCAACCGAGTGGGGGTACACTTCCAATAACATGGGTCTTCTCTGACCCTCTCAGTTGACGCCTTCGGCTGTTCTCTGTGACCCCCTCAAATTCAACACCAGAAACATTATGGGGATCTTACATATACCAAATCCTGCTTCCTGGCTTGAACATGGGTACTCTCGGGCCCCCCTTCTGGAAACACGCTTCTGTGTGCTGACCTAAGAAAGAAATTCTTCACCATTAGGATAGCTGAGAGGCAAGAGTGCTGTGAGCTGGAGGAGGACGCGATGTGGCGGAAATACAAGTGATGGGTAGTAGAAGAAGGAGTCATAAATATCAGTTGAGCCACGGGACCAGTTGCAGAGAACTGTGTGATCGGATGATAAGAGATATAACTTTTGTTCCTATTTTGGTCTAGATGTGATATACTATATATATACATTATATATATCCTATATATGTAAATTAATGGTGATCCTTGTGTTTTACCTTTTTGAGTGTGCAACTGAGATAAGTTAAGTGTTGTCATATCTTAGGTTTTATTTTAATACTGAAGGACTAATGTCTTCTGAAGGAACATTACCAACCTACTCTAGGTATAATGCTTTGTATTGCACATGAGACGACTTATAACATGTTAGGTGGATTATGACCTTTGCCCATTGTTTGAACATTACATTTAAGCATAAACATAAGGATGACGGCTATTTATTGTGTGGTCAAGTTGACCAAGGGGTTGGGACTTAGTTGATGTGATGTTAATCCTGGGTGTCAATCTCATGGTAGAGGAAAAATAACGAGAAAAGGATAGTTTGGATTGGACACACTCAACCCGGATGGCCACCCCAAAGTGGGTGTACCTTCTGCGGCAGGCAGTGTAATAAGACCACAGACTTTTAAAAGGAGCTGGTCCCTTTCTCCTGTGGCCTTGCCTCTCATCTGGTGAGTTTGTCTTGTTGCTGTGATCACACCTTTCGATCCCAGCATGTACTGAGACCGCAGATCTCCTGGAACCATTTGGCTTCAGTACTCAATGGTGGACTGCTGAGGCATCCAGCCCTGAGGACTGAGCAGTTCCCTGGATACTCTCGGCCTTTCAGTACGCTATGTGTGGTGCAGCTACTGTTGGAACTCCTTGAACTCTTCACGTGAGCAAATCAATAACTTGTGTAGTAGTATATATCTGTCCTTTCTACTTCTGCTTTCTTTTTTTTTTCTAATTGATTGCTTTGTGCATTTCTACATCATTTTTCCAATTCAGTTCAGGCATATTTCCCTTTCCCTTCCCCCCCACCCCCCTCCCCAACTGAGATCATGCATTCTGCCATAACTGTCCTGTATATTTCTCTCAGTTTTTTTTTTCATTTTTTAGCTATAAGTGATACTCCATGAGTACAAGCATCCTTCATGTAAAACCAATTTGCAGGCTGTTGTGCCCAAACCCCCACAGCCCCACCTTCCAGCGGGGGGTGAGGGGTTGTATGTTCAATCAGGTTGATCAAATGAGTGTCCAGACTATATTGCTGTAGATTCACCATTCACCCCATTCGCAGCCCTTACATTCTACCACGCCCCCTCTTCCGCAGATTATTCCCTAGGCTTAGAAAAGGGGCACAGGTGGATGAGAAGCAAAACTTCTGTTTCTTTAGAGAACCCTGACTAATACAGATTTTGGTACCAGGAGTGGAGTCCTGGAAGATTTCACCAGAGTGATGCTGGTCTCTTGTTATAGCTGATTTTTCAGCCCCAGCTAACCAGCATCAGTTGTCCCAGTACAACAAATATTTCACTTCAGGTTCTGGTCTCTTGTTACTTACAGCTGATTCTTCAGCCCCAGCTGACCAGAACCCACAGATTAAACAGTCCTGATGATCTCTGCTTCCCTTTGAAACTAGAAACTTCACAAACCAGGCCTCCATCTTCTACAACTCTTTCAGCAAAACTGTCCCAATTTCCACAGCCACGATCTTTAGGTATTCAATGATTTTTCTAGCACAAAGTTCCAAATGCTCCACAATCCTTCCCCAAAACACCAAGGTCAGGTCTGTCACAGCAATGCCCCACTCTCTGGTTCCAATTTCTGTTCTAGTTTGTCTTCTATTCCTGTGACAAAACACTCTGACCGACACCAACTTGGGAGGAAAGGGTTTATTCAGCTTACATCTCCTGGGTCACAGTTCATCACTCAGGGAGTCCAAGGCAGGAACTCAGGGCAGGAACCTGGAGGCAGGAGCTGAAGCACAGGCCATGGAGGAATGCTGTTCACTGGCTTGCTCCCCTGGCTCATGCCCAGCCTGCCTTCTTATATGGTACACAACTACCTGCCCAGGGTGACACCACTCATTGTGGGCTGGGCCCTCTCATACTGCTTGACAATCAAGACAATACTCCATAGATGTGGCCACAGGCCAACCCAATGGAGCCAATTTCCCAATTGAGGATCCCTCAACCCAGGTGTGTCAAGTTAACATTACAGCTATCCACACATATGGAAATACTTCAAAAATCTATACTCCACTAAATTTGAAAACTTCAGAGAAATGGATGAATATCTGAAATCCTGGGAACCAACAAAGCTTAACCAAGAAGAGATTGACAGTTTAAATAGACCCATAATATTAGAGGAAGTTGAAGATGTAATTAAAAACCTCCCAACAAAAAAAGCCCTGGTCCAGATGGTTTCACATCAGAATTCTATAAAACATTGAAAGAGTTCTTACAGCCATTGCTACTCAAACTTTTTAGAAGAATACAAATAGGGAATTCTCCCAAAGTCCATCTATGAAGCCAGTATCACTCTAATACCAAAGCCAGGCAAAGATGCAAGCAGAAAAGAAAGCTATAGATCCATCTCACTAAAATTCTCAAACAAAATTTCTCAACAAAATATCTTTTTTATAAGGTGGAGTCATTCCTCAGAATTTTTGCTTCCTAACCTTGACACTTTGAAAAGAAATGGCTAGTTACTATATTAAATCTTCTCAGTTTGGTTTGTGGGAACTTACTAACACTTTCATATTTTTGATGATTCTGTATTTAGTTATACTACAATGTACTTTTGAAAGTTGAATTATATTCACCAAGATCTAAGATGATCTAGTTTAATCCTTCACTAAGATTTGCTGCTGTAGGTGAGGCACACAGGGTTCAGAATCTGACAGATTTGCTTTGCCTTCTATGTTTTAGGATAATTATTTCAACTAATTCTCTCTGAGCTGAAATTTCCTAATCTGTAAAATAGGCAAAATGACGGATTCTCAAAGGGGATCCTGGAGGATAGAGATAGTATATATAAGGCATCTGGCGAGGTACCTGGCATCCTCACCACATTCTACAAAATCCTGGGTATATTATTATATTTTCTTGTGGACGTTAACATGTAATACCAACAAACATGTTGAGGGGTGTTAAATGGTAGCACCAGATTTCAGGAGGAGGATCAAATTACTTCTTTCATTTGAAAGTCTGTAAACTATTTGTGTTTGCAAGTTTTAAAATTCATGTTTTTAAGCTCTCATCATTTCTTTAATATAGAGGGCTTTATATGTCATTTTTTTTCAAAGCAAATTCTTTCCAAATACCTTTTTGTCTTTAATGTATTTCCCTTTGAAGTAAAAAAAATCATAAAAAGCTAAAGGAATTCATAGTGTAGAATTAAAAAAAAAAGAGTTGAGTAGTAATTTTGTCATACAAAACTAATTTTACATTTATTTATATACTAAATGGATATAAGCTATGTCTATAATATAAAACTGTTACTTATATGCTTATTTATTTATTTATTTATTTATTTATTTATTTATTTACATCCTCCATGGCATATCCAGAAATTCTATTTAGCAAACATTGTGGATGAGTTGACAATAAAAGGAATAGCTCATATCTGAGATTTGAGAACAGAAGTTTAATTGGAGAGGGACATGAAAGAGAAGAAACACATTTTAGAATATTGTTTGATGTGGAATTGATGAAGTGAGTTATCTTGACTTAAATTGTGTCTGTGTTTGATGATCTTTCATGACCCCTTCTGGTGATTCCTTCTGCTTCCTAGTGATCCTGAGTTCCAGTGGTCATAACCTAGTAACATGCAACAACTATGTGTTAGCTTTCTCTGCCCTGCAATACTCACATAAAATTCTCATTTCGTTTTGGTTGAAGAACATAGGTATTTTTATGATATATTCCTTCTTTAGTAGAATCTTTTAATACTAAGCTTCTTGAGTTAAAAGGAATTTCTTTAAAATTTCTACAGTTTTTTAACTTAACAAGACATTTATGGGCTACTTTAATGGGCTATTTTCCAGGCTTTGTATGTGATTAACAATTTTTGGCAAGGTTGGTCCAACTTGTGTTCTGATGTAGTGGCCTGTGGAATCTTATTGTTTCTGAGCTGACAACGCTCTTCACTTATTTACTTTGTGAGCAAATAAGCATTATCAGGGTATTTAAGAACAGTACTCATGAAATAGCAAGAATAACAGGAGGAGGAATGGATGCTCAATCATTTCCTTATAGGACGGGACATCTGCCTGGATTCACAGGCCTGGGTTTGTGTGTGTGTGTGGGGGGGTGGGGGTGGGGGAGGAGGTAGGCAAAAGATCTCTGATACCAAGAGATTAGTTCAGAACATGCCTGTGGCAATTTTGCACTGGGTAATTGGTACAGAACTGAATTTGCATTTTACTTAAACTCAGGAAGGCTTGAATTAAAGTTTTTCAAGTTTGTTATTGACCTGTGTCAGAAGGAAAAAAGATAAAAAGCAAAAAAAGCAAAAAAAATGCAAATAAGGCTCCTCTCAAATGTGGGTAGGTGGGTGATTTGCATATTTTCTTTGTAAGGGTCTAGTCATTTAATTTTTGCTTAACTTCATAATTTTGCTTAACTTCATATTTTTGCTTTCCCTGCATGATGTTATTAATGCCTCATACTTGTTTGTAATATTATTTACAAAGCTGATTGCAGCAATTAAATGGCTTGGCATTTTGAGACCTTGTAGAATTCAGGACTATGTTTTAATAGGTCATAGATTCAATTTCTCTCCTTATCAGTGTACACTAGTTTTTGAAGTTGAGATTTGACATTCAGATATATTAATGGTTCAGTGGCTAAGACATCTGAAAGGAAGTGGAAACTAGCAGAGTTGTGGAAACTAGCAGAGAAGTGGTCTCCTATTGGGTAGACACTCATGCATCAGAGGCATTTTTTTTTTGAATTTATTTAAAAGTTAGAAACATGGAATTGCTAGTTAAATAATTTTCCCACATAATAATTCCTTAAAAAGTTGTAATTGCTTTAAGTTTTACTACTGATTGTAGTCATTTGTGTGATTGTATCTATGATTGATGCATTTTAATGTTGCAATTGTCTGGCAATTTTCTATGATTATATCCGTGACTGGTATTCTTTATGGTGCAATTGGGTAGTAATAGTCTGATTATGTAGCTATTAAGATTTTTACATAACTTTCTCTTAGGACACATTTGGAAGAATAGAAGCTTTATTTCCCAGAAGATAAGCTTTTGTACAAAGCATATCCTTTCTGGCTCGGTGAATTGTCTTTTGATCAAATCAACAGGCAGAATTACTTACCAGAAGAAAGCCACCAGGTTCACTATTCACATTCTAATGTTAAGAGAACACAAATTTGAAAGATATCTTTAGCAAGATTTTTTACTTCTTAACCTGAAGTAGAAGAAAAATGCCTAATACAGACACTAAAAGAATGTTTATGGGTGTTCTGGTAATGCCAAACAACAGAGGGGGTGACTTGGCTCACTGAAGCTTTAGCACAGCCTGCCCTCCAAAGTGATAGCTCTACATCTGACTCAACCAAACATGGTTCAACAAGATCTGGAGAAAATTATACTGAACATGCTCAGAGTTGTGTTTTTCTCTGTCATCCTTCTCTGAACAATGGTTTAACAATTATTCACAGAGTGTTGACATTGTATTAAGTATTAGAAGTAATCCAGATATGATTTAAGCATACCAGAGCATGTGCATGAAATACATGGTAATATGATGGCTTTCTATACAAAGGTCAGGAATATCTGTAGCCTTCTATGTCTGCAAGGGGGAACTGTCCTTCTCCAGTCCTCGATGAGCACCTATGGAAAACTGTACCTGGAAATATCTTTTTGCATCCAGCCCTTGGCTCCTTAGACTGTGACCTCACTGAGAAATGAGTCAGGGCAACTGTGGGCATGAAGAAACCAGGGATCCAGGAGAACAAAGAAGACACTGTGTAAAAGTATTTTTTCTTTACGAGTTAACTGAGGGGAAAAAAGTAAAAGATTATATAATATATAGAGAGAATTAAATGCTGTTTTTTTTTTCTTTTAACACAGGAGGAACAGTTACATAATAAAGGTATGAAAATAAAACAAAGGAATAAAAGTTTTAAAGGAAAGAAGTGTCTGAAAACAGTTTTATTTGTATTACCAGAGTGCTTTGCAGAAATGCCTAGGAACTTCTTGCACTGAGATATAAAGGAGATAGAGGGCACGAAGACAATATTATAGGTGGGTAGAGATAAGAATTTGGGGGCATTGATGCTTCATTACTGAATTTGTTTATAAGCTGTGGAGATACATTTTCATGTAATTAAGGAGATGATAGAGGAGTGTAGAGTGGTGGGGATGGAGAGGGAAGTGGAAATAAATGTTGGAGAGTTGGAGACCCCACTGCAGAGGATTGACCCAGTTTATGGATAGAAAGGCAAAAAAGACTATTGACCAAAGGTGAACAGATGAGGCTTGTTTTCACACAGTCATTGGTTTTCCTCTTTGCTACTTAATGGTCTGTGTATAAAAGGAGGGACACAAATGTTTAACATGATCTCCTGATGATGTGGCAGAAAGACAGTCCCAAGTGGTCCTGGGCTGTGATAGTGAGCATTGAGGGGGTGAGCTTCAGCGTTTGCTTCACAAATTTACTGGGAAATCAGTGGGGGGGATGATGACTGGACCCATTCTAGGATCTTAAAAAAAATTCCATTATTCTCTTATTCCCACTGTAAGAGTGGGTATAAGAGAATAAAAGCATTTGAAGTATAAATGCTTTTAAGTAAGAAAATGTGTGCAGGCAAGAGGATTAGTTGTAAAATCAACATGATTCATATTCATTCAAACTAACTGACATATTAGCTTGAAAACTGAAAATAAATTCTGAGTGATAACTGAACAGTTTCCTGAGGTTAATGGCTCACAGCAGAGCCTCCATCTTGAGGGGGCTATTTCTTTGACCACCACATCTCTAGGTGAGGTTGAAAGTCCACTGAAAACTGCTAAGTGTCACCATCAAAGGAGAACAGATCTCTGAATTGTCCAGGATGTTGTAACTAACCATATTAAGCTGCTGAGCAATTGAAATATTAATTGATCAGAGAGGAAATGAATTTTAAGTTATTTAAATTTACATGTGAAAACTGAATCTCTGTTAACATTTTTCATCAATAAATGTTATTTTGTTGGGACTATGTTTCACTGTAATTTTTTAGTTATGTAAGCCATCAAGCCATTGTGGCTACAATATACTAGGATTGGTATGTATATGTTTAGCAGTATATGATTAATACTTATTATATTGATTAGATGCCAAAGTGATATTTGGAGTGTATTGAGTTAAAATATATATTATTTTTCTTTTTTCCATATGTATATGTGTGTATGATATTTATTTGTGTATGCCTTTTCATACTTATGTGGGCATATGTTTGTGTGTGTGCAAGAGTGTTTGTATATGTGCAGGCCCAAATTTGATGTTAAAAATTTCTTCCTTAATTGCTTTTCAAATTTCTTCTTTGAGACAGGGTCTCACAATCAAATACAGAGCTTGCTGATAAAGTTGTGCTTATTAACCAGCTTGCTCTGAAGATCCTGTGTCTCTGCCTTCTGAGCTGGAATTATAGGCAGGACTCACACCAACACCAGTACAGTATTTACATGGGTTCTGGGGATCTGAACTGTGGTTTTACTGCTTACACAATGTTATAACTGCTGAACCATCCCAGACTATTCTCTTAAAATTATTTTAATTTTATTTTTCAAACTATGGCTAATAAATTGTTTGAAATTACATGTAAGGTTTGTCCTACATTTCTATTGGACAAAATTACTTTAGCATTTCCATGATCATAAATTAAGTGCTGTGTTGGGTTAAGTGCTTGTTTCATAAGCATGAAGATCTGAGTTTGGATTCCCAACCCTCAAACATATGTGGGAGAAGGACCGTGTGTCTGTGTTTGTAACCATAGTGCTGGGGACCCAGAAAGGAGAATCCTTGGGGCTTGCTGGGGCCAAGCAATCTAGCCAAAATGGCAAACTGCAGTTTCAATGAAATATTTGCGTGCAAAAGCTAAAGTGGGTGACAGATGGGGAGATGGGGGTGGTCGTGGTAATGGAGAGATGACTCAGCAGTTAAGACAGTGCCTGTTTATTCAGAGGACTGGTGCTCTGTTTCCAGCCCCCTCATGGTGGCTACAATCATCTTTAATTCCAGTTTCAGGGAATTTGCCACCCTCTGCTGACCCTAAAGACATTTTATGCATGGGTACACTTATACACATGGAAGCAAAACACTCATACACCTAAAAATAATTAAAAAATGGAATGATGAAGGAAGACACACGCAACCTCTAGGTTTCACACACACACACACACACACACACACACACACACACACACACACACACATACACACCCCTTAAGTACAGAGTTCTTTGAGGCTTGGCTCAAGACTCTACAAGCCAGGGGTTTGAGCCATTGATTCTGGAATGTTTGTGGATTTGAAAGACCTGGATGGAGTACAGGTTCTCAGTCTCTCAACAAGTTTTCTGCTAAGGAGAGCCTCTGGAAAATGAAGCCATTGTCTCCATTTCACCTCTGAGCTATAGGCAGGAGACAAGCAGTTGAGAATAATGGCATGGAGAAGTAGAATGGAGGAAGCAGAACAAAGAATATCAGATCTGGAAGATAACACAGAATAACTAAAAACCTCAAGTAAAGATTATGAAAAATTTAAAAATACACAAAAGTGGAACAACCAGGAATTATGGGACACTATGAAAAGATCAAACCTCCACATCATAGGGATAGAGGAAGAAGAATCCCGAGAGAATGGTATTGATCAGATCTACAACAGAATAATAGATGAAAATTTCCCCAAACTAAAAACAGACAAACCAATACAAATACAAGAAGCTCATAGAACTCAAACAGGCAAGATCAGAAAAGAAACTTCCCACACCATATCATAGTTAAAATGCTAGATGCCCATAACAAAGACAAAATTCTGAAAGCCACAAGAGAAAAACAACAAGTTACATATAAGGGGAAACCTATCAGAATTACAGCTGACTTCTCAGTGCGAACTATGAAAGCAAGAAGAACGTGGAGCAAAGCATTCCCAGTGTTAAAGGACAATAGATGCCAACCCAGGTTACTATACCCAGCAAAAATGTCGATTATAGTTGAAGGAGAGAGAAAAATCTTCCATGACATAAACAAGATGATAGAATACATGTCCGGAAGACCAACCCTTTAGAGAATACTTGAAGCAATTCAAAGTTATGAATGAAGTTATCAAAAATTAAATTAAAAAGAATCAGCAAATACCCCATTCAATTCAAAGGACAGAAGAAAAGAGAGTTGTGGGGAAAGGGGAACACTCATCCACTGCTGGTGGGAATGTAAACTTGTACAACCACTATGGAAAGCAATGTAGAGAACCCTTGGAAGACTCAAAATGAGCTTGCCACCTGACCAAGTCATACCATTCCTGGGTATATACCCACAAGACTCATCTTGCCACAGAGATACGTGCACAGCCATATTTCTTGCAGCTCTCTACACAACAGCAAAGAGGTGGAGCCAACCCAAGGGCCCCTCAACTGACGAGTGGCTAGAGAAAATGTGGTACATCTACACAATGGAGTTCTACGCAGTGGTAAAGAAAGATGACATCATGAACTTTGCAGGTAAATGGATGGAGCTAGAAGATATCATGCTACATGATGTAACACAGTCCCAGAAAAACAAATGATGAATGGTATCCCTCATCTGTGGATGCTAGTGCCAATTACCTAATTGTTTGGCAAACTGAGTAACGTCAATGTGATCTGAAAACAACCGTGCTCTTATATTGAGAATCCCTTAAAAATAAATAAATAAATAAATTTTAAAAATGCAAAAAGAAAAATATTTGAAACTAACCAGGCATTTCAAGGAAATTCTTTAACATGCTTCTACTTACAGAAAACTATGTTCATTCTTGATAGTCATATATTAGGAAAATAAAAATCAGCAATGAAAGACACAAGGTTCCAAAGAGTGTAAAAAAACAAAAATCAAAGCATTCGGCTTTAGCATTCTGCAATCTACCTTCAACCTTGAGCCTCTGGGGTATTTGCTGATTCTTTTTAATTTAATTTTTGATAACTTCATACATGAATGTTATATTTACAGTATTTCTAGCTCTTCTAGTCCCTATCCAACTCTTCCCCCACAATTTCCTGTCCTCTTTTTTGATTTGATAATTTTTGGTGTAAATGACATGGGGAGAAGCAGGCAGAGAAGTTAGAGGCAGTGAAGTCAGAGGACATTTCAATACCCTTTGGCAAGGAAACAAGAATTAGAAGCTTGATTGAGCCAAGGCCTCTGGAGCTAGTGAGAGTCAAGATCCCAGACATAGTAAAAGAGAGGAGAGAGCCCAATGTTACAAGGCTTTGGACTCAAGGAATTTTTTTTTTTTTTACTTTAAACTCTTCAAAATAGTGGCTCAAATTTAGAAGCCCCATTCCCTCACAATTCCCATCTTTCTATCCACACTAGCAAAATGGATCTTCAGATGCTCTTGGATGAACATGATTTTGTTCTCAACACACTCATCATAAATGGAAAACAACATAACTCAAAAATGCATTGGATGCACCTAAGGTCTTTGACTTGGGGGCTTGGCAACATAGCACACAGTAGAGTGCTGGTCTTTTACCTGAGATGGTTAAACATGTGGCTTCATATTTCTAAAAACTAACACATGTAGACAAGTGAATTCATATTAATTTAAGTCTCAAAACAGATTATTAATACCAACTAAAGTTGTTAATAGAAGTATTTCAGAAAGAAGTTACTTCGAGATGACAGCAAGCAGTTGAAGCTTTCCCAAGTGGGAGAAGCATCGATTAGCATATCACATGCAAACTTGATTTTAGATATTCAGATGATTTTTGTAAAAACTTCTAGATTTCTTGAAGCACTAACTTGCAAAAATTCAAAGTTATCAGTACAGTTTTTATTGCATAAGTGTCAATTTCAAACCATCATAACACAAAAAGTAATTATTACATTTATTTATTAGAAATCAGGGAACATCTGTAGTTGTCTTAGATCCTTCCTCTTGTACTGAGTTTGGTAAATGCCCATTTATAATAAGCCTGGGTAATTTTAATGTATTCCAGAGAAAAAACTCATAATTATATAAAATACGGCTCTGAATTTTTCTGAATACCTAGGAAAGATCTGTTTATACACTCTTCATTATTACCATTTTCTTTTTTCAAAAAGGCAAGCTGTGTGATGGCTGGAAGAAAAAAAAATAATGTTTTTCTTCAACAGTTTCAAAACAAATTTCTTGAATATGAGATTGTATTTGTAAAGATTTGTGTGTCTTCATCAGATTATCTATTTAGAAATTCACATAATCTTGGATAATATATGGTTATTAAAATTTCAGCTCCAAAACTTGAGATGATAAAAATTAACACATGCAGACAAGTGAATTCATATTAATTTAAGTCTCAAAACAGATTATTAATGAATACCAACTAAAGTTGTTAATAGAAGTATTTCAAGAAAGAAGTTACTTCGAGATGACAGCAAGCAGTTGAAGCTTTCCCAAGTGGGAGAAGTGTAGATTAGCATATCACATGCAAACTTGATTTTAGATATTCAGATGATTTTTGTGAAACCTTCTAGATTTCTTGAAGTACTAACTTGCAAAATTTGAATTGAAATTTAAATTGAATTTTATTTATTTATTGATTGGTGAATTTTAATTTATTGCTTGTTTTAATATAAGCCTGTGCATGCACATGTATCTAGCTAAAACACAACGGTGGTATTTGCCTCATTTTTGAAACACCCAGTAACATGGTATGCAATACTCAGGGTTATGAGTATGATGTCTGAGAGTCTAGGTTTAGATCCAATGATCTGTAAATCTAAAGTTCTTCCACATTCAGTCAGAAGTGAAGGAGGCTGCTGGATGTGCAGGAGTAACTATGACACCATAAGGAATTACAGAATGTTCTTTCAACCAAGAAGCTCCCATAGAACTATTCTATACATGCTACCTTTGAGTGTTCTGAAAACTAGTCACGTAATCATGAAAGATGAAAGACACAAACAAAAAAGAAATGGCAATAAGCCATGTTAAATGTGTTAGAACAATGTACTGAACTCAAAATATTATCTGCAAATAACACAAGTACTCACATGTAGCTGTGCATTTTTTTCATTTATATCCAGAATATGAACATTGGTTGCTGTAACAATTAAATCATTCTTCTCCAATGACAATATCTGGTAGCTGATAAATATGATCATAATACTGTTGATTCAGACACATAGAATATATGATGTTGTAATAATGAAGAAAAACAATGACAGTAATTAAGGAATAAGTGGAATTTACTATTGCTCTTTTTAAAATTTATCGTGTAATAAAGAATATTTTAGATAGAACTTGTATATTATCAGAAGTGATTTGTTTCCTAGTACCTTTTAAAGACTTAGCTAAAAATAGTAATCAGCTAAAATATTCTGGGGTTCAGTGAGAACTTTGTGAAAATTGTGGATTTTACTGCTATTATATTTTTGCTAAGAGAATCTTGTCTAATTAGGTTTCCTTGGTTTATTGCAAGACATATAATGTAAAAAAGAATGTTTAAATTAATGGCTCTGCACTTTGAGGTATTAAGGAGAAAAGAAACATTTAAAATGTAAGTAGCTTTCTAATTTAGGATCTATAAAAATAGCATCAGCAAAGCAGTACAATGTGTAATTATGCTTTTCCCGGATTGTTTACATCCCTTTTCACATTGTGTTGCTTTTGAAAACAAATCTGAGCACAAAATATGAAAGTATTCAATTGTTAGGCAAGCATTTTAAAAACTTCCAACACAAAAAATAATTGTCTTAACATCTGCTTCTTTTCAATGAAATCCCAAGATCTCCAAATAATCTGTAAAATATCAGAGGATGCACATTTTAATTCTTACTTTTTCATAACCATGCTTTAAAAATTGTGTATTAGAACATTACATGAAGAAAAATGCTTTGCTTTTTGTAATTTTACAATAATAATAATAATAAATAATAAATTGTTGAATTTCTACCCCCTTCTCCAAGTATTACCTAGTTTTGTTATCCTATGCTTACTGTATTAATTATTTTTATATAACTGGGAGCAAAATAGCAGCTAGAAACAACTTCAGAGAAGAAAAGGATTGTTTGGCTCCTGGTCAGAGGGATTTCAGTTCATTATGGTGAGGAGGACCTGACATAGAGAGTGTGAGATGAGTACTGGTTCATAGGCTGCTGACCTGGAAACAGACATTTCAGATAAGAATGAGGGCTGAAAATAACCTTCAAAGTCCAGGCCCTAGTGACCCCTTCCTCAAGCCAGACTAGAGATCTACTGAAGGATTCACAACTCTCAAAGAAGCTATAAGTGGCAAAGAAGTGTTCAAATCATGAGCATATTAAGTATATTTTAGGTTCAAATGTAACATGTTTCTCTATTCTGTTTTGAATTCCTGCTTCAAGTTTTCTCCACCTCACTTACACAGCTTTATGTACTCTTCAGTTTGGTTTTGGCAGGGGTGGTGGTGGTAAAGAAATTATCCTTTAAGTTGTATAAGAATAAGAATTTAATTCTTTATCCTTTCAGCAAAGGGTCAGAAAGAATACTCCAAATATCTAGTTAGTCATTTCTCAATTACTGTTTACTGACAAGAATCTTCTAGTACCCAAGTTATTGGTATCATATTTTTAGAGCACTTACCAAGAGATCAACTGAGTCAGTGAGTGATAAATTAGTCATATTCACAGAAGTTTTCCTTATGGGTAATTTCTAAGAGAAGACCTTTGGGACAACCTTGGTTGAAGAGCACTGGAATGGTTTGTTGTCCTCACTGTGACAACAGAGTCTTATGAAGCCTCAATTTTTTCTACTCCTGGCTTTTGTCCTATTGCAACACACACACACACATTACACACACACACACACACATATATATATATATACATACATATATATATATGTATGTATATATACACGTATATGTATATATATATATATATATACATATGTATATATATGGGGCTGTGTAATGTGTATATATATATATATATATATATATATACATATATATGTGTGCGTATTGTGTGTGTGTGTATTTCAAATCTTCAACAAGATTGTTTTCAGGCTAAGAGACAGTTTTATTACAGCATATTCTGTTGGTAAAGAATATTATAACAACCCAAGTATGTCAATGCTTGGGGCTATTTATGCATTGGCCGAATATGTACAAAAGAATAAAAATGAATTTCAGACCAAAATGTTGAATGTCTTTCTTAGACTTTCGACAAACTGAATTGAAAAGAATGTCTATATCTAGAAATACTTGAGGATTTACAAGTTAGTGCTGTTATTTTGCAGTCAGTGCCCTCAGTTTTGGCTGTTACACAGCTCTTCTAAGAACACGTTTGGAGGACTCATCTTGTCTGTCCAAGCTGTTTTTGTTACATTTGGCTGGATTACATTTCATTTAATTTTACAGATACACTATGTATTTGTCATATACACAAATAGCAAGATGCTATTGATGACTAAATTCTCTACTCCAGGATTTCCTTTGTGATGTCCAGTACTTCCTTATGAAAAGGACCTGGAAATTCATACTAGTGATTCAATCTGAGTCAAACTTCAAAGTTTCTTTCATTCCAGGACTGCCGGCTAGCTTTTCCTCAGGATTATCTTCCCAACCCAATAGCAAGTTGGAAGCTTTATTCTTTGTATCTTAACAAATGGCAGTTTTCAGCTTCCCAATTTATTATTTGTAAAATATTAAAAATTATGTCATGGAATTTCATCATTTCCATGGTAGAAAGTACAGTTTCTGAACCTGAGAGATAGTCCACTTACTCAAGGAATGCTTTGTTTAGTTTTACAAAATATGAACACATAAAACAAATCATAAAGTTTAATTTAAATGAAATTCCACTCTGATGTAAGATTCCTCATTTTGTGCAAACATGTATAGAGTTTGGTTTCCATGGTTTCTTGTTTCTAGTCCTGTGTTGTCTGAGGTTCTTTGCTGAATTGGGCCAGATATCAACAAAACTAAGCAGTCATCTTAATGAGGCACAAGCCACGATAATGCTTTATTTAGAATTCATAAAATTTTTTTAAATCACAAATTAAATTAATACTACCAGGACTTTTCCCCAGAAAGCCAATTAAAAAATATTTTATTTATCATATATTTTATATGATATAGTTATACATTTTATAATATATTTATATATTATAAATTATATATTTATAAAAATATATATAATTTATAAAATATTTTTATTTATGTTTTGTGTATTTCATACATCATTTCTCAGTCCAGTTCAGACAATGTGTACGAGTATATTGCCTGCTTATTGTAAGGGCACCCATGCCATGCAATGCCCATGGAGGTCAGAAAAGGGCATCAGATCCCCTGGAACTGGACTTATGGACTGTTGTTAGCCACGATATGGATGCTGGGGATTAAACCCAGGTCCTCTGTAAGAGCAGCTGGTGCTCTTATCCATTGAGCCATTTCTCCAGCCTTGCCAAACGCTTTTTTTTTTTTTTATTGATGCTTTGTGTATTTCATACATCATTTTCCAATTCAGTTCAGGCATATATCCCCTTCCCTTCCCCCCACCCACCCCTACCCATCCTAGATCATGCATTCTGCCATAACTTTTCTGCACCTTTCTGTTTTTTTCTTGTTTATTTTGTTTTCATTTTTTTAACAATAAGTGATGATTTGTGAGTACAAGCATCCTTCATGTAAAACCAATTTGCGAGCAGTTGTGCCCAAACCCACACAGCTCATGGGTCCCACCATCCAGCAGGGGGGGCTTGTATGTTCAATCANTTCCCTATTTCAATTCGGTTTTCAGAGCAGCACTTCCCAGGGAGCAGGACAGGTATTGAAGAGTGTGGTGTGAAGAAGCCTTTTCCCAGGCAGAGCCACTTCCCACCCTTTCCACGGATTAAGCAGATTGTTCCCTAGGCTTAGAAAAGGGGCACAGGTGGATGAGAAGCAAAACAGTCTACTTTCTCTGGAGCTGTTGTCTTGGTCTCTAGTCAATTCTGGCTGTTTTCTTTCATGGGCTGCCAGCTTGTCCAGGCATAACCTTTCAATCCTACTAATGAAGCACATGCAATTAGATATATAGGTATTTAAACAGTATAATATATAGCCTTTCGATCCTACTAATGAAGCACACACAATTAAATATATAGGTATTTAAACATTACTAATTGTTATGGTAGGTTACTTTGGTATAGACACAGCTGTTTGGATGGTATGTTAATCCATGAATTACATTTTCTTCTGTTAAGTATGACAGGGTCTTCGTGTGGTTTATAACATCTCCTAACCATTAGAGGATGTTAGCTTGTGGCATCAGCCGTGGGTTATTCCACCAAATGCTTTTTAAATAAAGGCAGAATAAGAATAAGAAAAATAGATTATGCACATCTATCCGTCTAGCCAACCATTCATTTTATATGACAAACATATGCATGATATTGGAGTTTTCCAAATGAATAATTAACTACAAATTACGATTTATATGTTTGTGTATTGAGTGAAAGTTTTAATTTTTAGTGTTTAGTATATATTTTGATGTAAGAACAGCTACCTGAAAAAAATTGAGCCAATGTTTTCCAAGGACTAGTCTGATCCATTCTACCCACAGTAAATTTTTATTGTTTCTTGTGAAGCAAGACTAAAATACAAAATTGGAATGGTGATTGGGTGTACAGCCACTGTTAGGTTGCCTATGTTCCAGGGGGTGGCCCAAATTTCTGAATACGTGGGAAGCACTAATTGGACTTATTGAGATACACACATACACACACACACACACACACACACACAAACACACACATATGCAACATGGCTCAGCAGTTAAAAGCATGTACTACTCTTAGAGAGGCCTTGAGTTTGATTCCTAGGACTAAAGTAAGTTGGGTCTTAATGGCCTGTAACTCATGCTCCATATCTGATACCCTCTTATGGCCTCCATGGGTACTACATACAGAAACATATTCAGATAATTAAATATAAAATATTTTTTTAATTTTTTAAAATTTTATTTATTTTTGTATGTGTATGAGTGTACTGTCTGCATGTAGGTTTGTGCACCCATGTCGTGCAATGCTGCGGAGGTCAGAAGAGGGTCTCAGATTCCCCTGGAACTGAAGTTCTCCTGGAATTGGAGTTACAGATGGTTCTTGGCCGCCATGTGGGTTCTGGGGATCGAACCCGGGTCCTCTGCAAGAGCAGTCGGTTCTCTTAACCACTAGGCTATCTCTCCAGCCCCAAATATAAAATATTTTTTAAAAGAAGAGGATGTGAAGTTGGGAGGGGATCCTATTTAGAGAATTCTGTGGGAGGCAGAGTGAGAAGTTGGGGTAGATATAATATTTAATTGTTTACATGTATAAAATTCTTAAAGAATAAATTAAAACTAACAGTTACAACAAGAAAGAAGGGTGTGTCACAGAAATATTTTAATATGCATATAATAGCAGTATATAAAACATTTTGGTATATTTAGTAGGATATTAGTATAGCACATCTGATGTGGCTATTTCTACATTACCTCAGAGCTACATAGAGAAAGGCCTGAGAAACCTGATAGTGCAACTTCTTGTAATAAACCCTTATAGATAACCTAAATGTGAGATATTTTTTAAAAATCCAACAATGGTCCTTCTGAGGGATAGACAGCAGAACGGAAAATGTTCTGTTTTCTCATCATTATTTTCTAGCCGTCCTAGCCGTCCTTGGAAACCCAGGATTTGCCTTGGACCAGACAGCAAATAGAGCAACTATCTCTGTGAAGCTAATGATAATGTCCCTCTTAAAACTTCTAGAACCCCATATCTTTGTGGATAAAAGAAATAAGCACCTGGGAGGCAGAATCAGGTGTATCTCCAAAAATTCAAGGCCAGTTTGGTCTACATAGTGAGTTTCAACCCAGCTGGGGCTACAGAGAAACCCTGGGTAAAAAGAAAGATAAAACAGATAATGCATATAAAGGCAGAATTGGAAATGTCATGAAAATTACACTACTGCCTTTCATTCATCGATAAAATTCATTATTTTGGAATTCTGATTAATGGTACTTATGCATACAGAATACTAACAGTAACTAATAGACTCTGGTGGGCAAATGTGGAAATAGCAAACATAAAGGATAAAATATAATGCTCATGGTTTTGGAGAGATGGCTCGGTGGTTAAGAGCACTGGCTGTTCCTGTAGAGGACCTCAGTTCAAATCCCAGCACCAAGATGGTGGCTAACAATCATCTGTAAGTCCAGTTCCAGGGGTCCTACACCCTCTTCTGACTTCCACAGGCATTTCAGGACACAGGTGCACTTATGTGCATGCAGGCAATAGATTCACACACATAAAATATAAACAATAAATTATCTATCTATCTATCTATCTATCTATCTATATCTATATATATCTCTCTCTCTCTCTCTCTCTCATATATATATATATATATATATAAAGTTCAGGTAAACCAAAACTGTTTTCAATGTAAATATTTTTGAAGGGAAATAATATTAATTTTAAATAGAAGAAAAATATCTTTAAGTGATAAGATGGCATGGTTTATACAGTAAATACTGCAGAATGCAAAAATAATTTTTAGCAATATGAAGAGAAATGAACAAGATTTCAGAACATTTGTAATTCTAATCTTTATCAGAATAAGCAGAAATAAATTTCTGAGAAGTGTTTAAGAATTATAAATAATCAACTACAAATTTGAATTATTGGCAAACCAGAAAAATTGCATATCTATTAAACAAGATCCCAAGAGCATTCTATAAACACAGAAGGACAAATTAGTATACTAGACACATTTAGTTATTGGATTGAAACAAGTTGATAATATCTTTATAAACACTCAAAGCTCATTAGTAACCACAGTATCGATACATAATCATTACCTCATTAAATTAAAAACAGTACAGAACATTTCCAAAGATATTTTGGGTCAAAATAGACATAGCAACTACTAAAAACCATTGAAAACAAGAACAGTAATTTTTCTTTCATTAGAAAATGAGAATGAAAGTAAACTAATCAATAGTGAAAGAACTTATAATATAACAAATTAAAAGTTAAAGTAGACAAGGCCAGAGAAGGAGAATGAGAAAATTGTATAAAAATCATCATGAAAATTAGATAAATAAATGGAGAATTCATTTTACATGTCTTTGTTTATTATAATATATCAAATATTTGCCAAATATTCATCACGGATCATGTAAAATTTTCCTCAAAATTGCCCTTGCAGTATATAGTTAAGGTTGTACTGCTTTTGTATTGAGGAATCACATGTTAGAGAAAGTATCCTTCTCATGTAAGGGTATGTAGCCTGTAGATCAAGAGGCTACAGTTTCATCATTGTTCTCTGAGCACAAATTTCATGCCCTAAACTACAAACTTCATATTCAATAGCATAATTTACTGTTTTATTGTTTGAAAAGTCAGAATTCCACAACAGGTTGCAGTGAGATAAAACCAAGGCTACGGCAGGTGGTTTCTCCAAAGCTCTCGGAGGCAATTCTCTCTTCTTAGGCCCTGGCCTCTGCTGCATCCTCTGGGACATGCTGTCCTCTTCCTTATTTTTATTTCTTTTCATAATTTTTTACTTTTTTGAGACTTTCATACACTGAGTGCTGTATTTACGGCCTTCTTTCTTCTCCTCCAGCTGGTCCTGTGTTTCCCCAACTTCCTCTCAATATGCGTGGCCTCTTCTGTAATCGTTAGTGTTACACATTTGCACATGTATAAATATATATTGCTGTTACCCACATACTCATGCATAAATATATATTAGTGTTATACATATACACACGTATGAATATATATTATTGTTACATTGTACATCCATTTAGTGTTACTCTTATGTACATGTGTTTAAGGCTGAGTACTTATGATTAATTTGTCAGGGACTTATTCCTGGACTAGACTCATTCTTCCAATCACAGCAGCCACTTATGGCCTGTAGCTCTTTATCTTGATTTGGCACCTAAAGTGTCAACTGGGTTTTCTCTGCAGAGGTTTATTGTTTGGGGCAGAATTTCACTTTATCAATCAGTTCTTTGACCCAGTCCTCATGTTGTTCTTATCCCCTCCTGTTTGTATTGCTCCAAAATATGCCTATATAAACATGGCATATATAGCAACATTATGCTCTCTGAAAATAAACTGTATGTTAATTCCAAAATATGTTTAGGAATTCACATTTTTCCCTTTAATTTTATATTACTCTAAAATATGAATACATACCTTCCACCCATATACAGTAAGTATAATGCTGGAAAATATGACGTAAGTTAATTCTAGACCCCATTAAGAGATTCACATTATAACAGCACGGTTGCTTTCGGATAAAAATAAATATAACAATAATGTTTCTCAGCTTGTCTTTCAACTGGGGATTTGGTGCTAGCATCCACAAATGATGGACACCATATGTCATTTGTTTTTCTGGGACTGTGTTACTTCACTTAAAATAATGTTTTTGAGTTCTGTCCATTTACGTGCAAAGTTCATGATGTCATCTCTCTTTACCGCTGCATAGAATTCCACTGTGTAGGTGTACCACATTTTTGTTACCCACTTGTCAGTTGAGGATCATTTGGGTTGGTTCTGGCTCTTCATTGCTGTGGAGAGAGTTCCACTAAACATATAAGAAGCTTCTTTAAGAAGAATTGAGAGCTTCATTTATCTCGCTTCTCCAGACCTGCAGAAGCCAGTTTCTTCCTTAAGGTCAACAGTGGCCAGCCTAGTCCTTCTCATCTAATGTTGCTCTGACACTGTTCTGCCTCCCTGGACTTCTTATGACAGTAAGTATCTTGATATACTAAATTTATCCAAATAACTCACTGTAATATCTCTGGTTAAGTCCAGTTAATAAGCAAATTAATTCTATCTATGACATTTATTTATTTTTTTGATATATTCTAAGATGTATTCTCAGGTTCCAGAGAATAGGATGTGAATATCCATGGCCTACCATGAGAAGCAGGCCATGTGACACTTCTGCTGCTTTACCTTTTTGATAATAAAATATGCAATTTACTATGACATGGAAAATAGAGACAAATATATAATTTAAAAAAAGTTAAGGGTGAGAAGGGGTTGTGTGGATGTTTTTCATTTGCATAAAACAGAAGATACACTAGCTTGATCAGTGTAAATTGCTTTGTCAGCATTACATCTCTGCTGACAGAATCCCTGGAAGTCTGGAACAGAACAACTGAATAAACAAGTAAGTGTGCCAAAGGTGTTTCTTCATCTCAGTGATGTCTAAGCTATGTGAGATTATGGATGGCCATTCTATCCTGCCTTCTTTATTCATTCTCCTTCAGTTTATTCTAGTAATGTGGGCTGTCATGCCTCTATATCCTGGCTGGATTATGGCTAACAATCCTGCTGGCAATTGACAGGCAGAAATGGGACCTAATATCAAATAGCAATATCTAGTATAGTGATACAGATACAAAGAAATCTAGTGGTTGATTCCATTTGCTTGTTGGGTTTCATCAGTAACAGACTTATTTGTAGAAACAAACTGTGGAAAATATGCTTAAAATATTTTAGGTAGTCACAAAAATATAAAAAAATTAAATGAAAAAGATGAACAATATGAAAAGGAATGTATTCTATAAAATATTAGTAATTTGAAGATGTTTTGAAATTAAGTAATCACCAGGACATTGTCAAAGTAAAATAATCTTTACAGGAAACCCATGAAAGCTCTAGCTTTATTGTCAAGGAAAAAAATCCTGGTATTTTATAGGTACTATTTAAAAAAATTCCAAGGAATAGTTAACAGACTCAGTATTTTCACAACACATAGGAAGAAAAAAAGCTTTAACCAACTCTAACAAAGCAGAGTATAAAATTAATATATCAATTTCAGTAATGAACCCAGATGAAAAATATTAAGTGAATTATCACTAAATGGTATCCAGCTGAATTTAAAAGACATAATTCATCATGGCCACTGGGAGTTGCTTCATAAATGCAAGAATGATCAATACTAAGAAATCTATTAATCATTTCATATTCACAGACACAAATAGAATAGATTTATGCTATCTCCATGTGAAATTTGATTGAATGAATAGAATGATCATTTTTCATCCAAATAAAGACAATGCTTTGCCTCAATACAACATCACTATGCTATGCATAGCTCTGTCTACCAATTAACTGTGTGCTTCTTCAATAAACAGTAGGAAAACTGACAAACATGTGGCATGTGCAGTGATAAACATGGCTTTAGAGTACCCAGCTGGGTCATATGCTATATTCAATGATTGTTTAATCCTGGATAGTAAGGTAACATCAATAAATTTCACTTTATTTATATTTAAAATGAGATGATACTTAGGCCTAACTTTCATGTTGAAAACATTAAAGAAACTTATACCAGTGAAGCACTAGAGATTGGCCATGCTCAAAGTTACTGTTTTTTGTTAGGCTGTATTTCATACTAATGAAATATAAAATAGATCTGAAGAATTTAGTAGATATACATCAATATTATATAATCTGAATTCCACATAATTCAAGTTCAAATGGATCAAGAACCTCATATACTTAATCTGATCGAAGAGAAAAGAGGGAGTGCATTTGAACTTAGTATAAGAAAAGACTTTCTGAACAAAACTCTGGTAGTAAAGGCATTAAGCCTACAATTGGATGCCCCTCAACTGATGAGTAGATAGCGAAAATGTGGTACATCTACGCAATGGAGTTCTAAGCAGTGGTAAAGAAAGATGACATCATGAACTTTGCAGGTAAATGGATAGAACTTGAGGCCATTATGCTAAGTGCAGTAAGAGTCCCCCCAAAACAAGTGGGGAATGGTTTCCCTCATTTGTGGGTGTTAATACTAAATCCCCCAATTGAAAGACAATCTGAGCAATGTTATTGTTATATTTCTTTCTATCTGAAGGAAACTGTGATGTTATAATATGAATATCTTAATGAACCATAGAATTAACTTACCACTTACTTTCAGACATGGTAATTAAAGTATATGTGTGGAGGGTATATATCCATATTTTAGAGTAATATAAAATTAAAGGGGAGAAATGTGAACTTCTAAACATATATTGGAGTTAACATACAGTTTGTTCCTGGAGGACATAATTCTGGTACATATATGATGTTTATATAGCCATATTTTGGAGCAATACAATTGGGAGGGAACCACGACATAAGGACTGGGTCAAAGAACAGATTGATATAGTTAAATTCTTCCTAAAACAATAAACCTTTGCAGAGAAAAACTTTAAAAAGACTGAGAGAAAGAGGCAGGACATGTATGGCAGAATGCATGAACTGGGGTGGGGTGGGGGGCAGGGAAAGGGGAATGTGTCTAAAGTGAACTGAAAAAATGATGTATGAAATATAAAAAATGTCAATAAAAGTATTATAGTATAAAGACCTACAATTGCTAAGTGAGACCTCATGAAACTAAAAAGTTTCTGTAAAGTAATTGACACCATCATGTGCATAAAGAAGAAATCTAGAGAATGGCTCTTTGTTACCTTCCAGAACTTGATGGTAAGACAACATTGTTGAAGACATCACATACTCAAGCTGTAGAACATGGAAAAATCAAGCTGGTACTGACCGGAAGCTTTAACCCCACTGGCTAGCTTTCATAGTGCTAGAATCTGCTATGCATACTAATCCAGAAGAAAATTAATTAGCCATCTTACTCAGCTTGAATCCTGCCAGCTACATATGCCTGTACAGAAAGATATGCCCACTGGGAAAAAGTGTCACAAATGTCATGGGAGTAAGCAAAAGTTTTCTGATTTGATATAAAGCTCACTGCACAATATGAAACACAAACTGGGCACAATTACTAGGGCTACGAACCTGTGTCTAGACAAGTCATAGCAAAGAACCTCATACTATTTTTGTACTAAATGGAAATAGTATTAAATTGACTTCTAAAGATTTATAATTAAACTCTTAGTGCAATTCTCAACCTTAATGAACTAAGCTGCTTTTGGCAATAGATGATTTAACACAAAGTGTCACAGATAGTCAAAGTACAAAGAATAGAGTAAGGAATCCTCAGCCCTAAATGGAACACTTAGATTACACCCTCTCCTCCAATGGCCTAGGGATCATTGGGGAAGAAGGGGAAGAAGGCCTGGCAAGAATTAGAGGCAGAGGCAGTGAATGAGCACAACTCAGTTGTGTTTTCCAGACACCACAGGCCATGGCATCCATTCATGGCATCCCTTCCTAGCTGAGGAACTATTGGCAATTGGTAGCTGGTGGAAGAGAGTGAGCCAGTTTTCTTTAAGAGTGAAGCCCCTGATATCCACCGTACAGTGGATTACCTCACAGCCAAGAGTATATGAGCATCACAAACTGGACTTGATGAGTTTTTTTAAATTGAATTTTTGTGATTTTCATACACTATAGTTGATAACATTTATATCTGCTCCTCTCTCTTCACCTCCCCCCACTGCCTCTGCCCAATTTAATAAACTTATATGCACACACACACACTGTGTGTGTGTGTGTGTGTGTGTGTGTGTGTGCGTGTGTGTAGGAACTGTCTCCTACTATGAGCAGATGCAACTCAGGCCTGCCAAGGGGAAAATGGGAACAGGGAATGCCTGCAGCACCCTCAGGATCTGGCAACTCACTGCAGCTCCCAGCTGGTTACTTTTATAACCCGACCTGAGTGGTACTTTCAAACCCAGGTCCTTAGCCTGGGAAGTGGAATGTTTCCCGTCTGGTTGTGTCCACTCACCTGCCCAGAAACTGTTGGCCTCTGGGTAGGAATTTCAGCTTGGCACTTGCTTAGCTCTCCCCTGGCTACGCCACCGGTAACTCACTCTCTGCAGCTGGTGACTTGATTAGTCTCCATACAGCCCCATGTTAATACACCAGGCTACTGGTCTGACAGAACTTTGTCCAGCCCATTAGCACACAAAACTCGAAATTCAGGCATGCTGCTGCCTGTATAAGTGCAAAAATATCTGATCCCAGAATTCTGTGCTATGGTAATGGAGAATTCACTTTATCGTAGGCAGTTCATCCTTTATATAGTCAAGATGATGTCACCTTCTGCATCCAATCCCAGACCTCTGCATCATGCCCTCTTATATACTACTGCTCTGCTCAGCAATGTTCTGGGGTCATGAGTTGCTCCCTCATGGGGCGGGGTCAAGGAAGCCTCATGACAGCCCATTCCCTCCCAGATGCTAGCTGAAAAAGTAGCCCAAATCAAACTGGATCGTCGCGCGCGCGCGCGCGCATGTGTGTGTGTGTGTGTGTGTGTGTGTGTGTGTGTGCCTGTGATATGGCCTATAGTATATGATTTGTGTCCCCAAATGTCCTCCGGTGTGTGCCTATTCACTGGGGCCACTAAGAGTGTCAATTATGTAAGGTCCTGTCTTTTCCTTCCCCAGCAGCCATCAATTGCTAAAATTTCCTTGCATTGTCTTAGGATTCCTTCTCCAATTCCAGAGGTTTATGCTGAGATTTTTGTCTGATTTAAGCTTGCATAAGACTTATTATATATTCATAGCTACAAGTTCATATGAGTAAATGACCAGCTGTTTGGAAGACTCTGTTTCCATGTGGTCATCCACCTCCTCTGACTCAGTCTTTCTGCTTCTTATTCAGCAATGGTCCCTTGGGAAGTAGAGGTTTGAAATAGGTCACCTGTTCACCTATAAACACTTTCTAGACCAGTGTTAATTTCTTCCGTTATTTTAAATATGCATCCTCATATTTGCAAACAAGTGTACCTTTCACCACTCATCAAAGAAACTTCTTTTGGCAACAGATGGAGACTACTACACAGAATTCCAGATCTGGTCAAATGCAGGAAATAAGTGTCTGTAAGAAGCGTAATCCAAAGTGACACATCTTCAGGGAACCACTACATTTGGGATGAATACATCTTTTAACTCTCACCAGATAATCTTCTTTATGAAGCAGATGGTGAATAACACAGAAACCTACTCTGGCCAATGTGCAGTGGACTTGAGTTCTTTTTTTAAATTTATATATATATATATAAATTTAAAATTTATATATTTATATAAATTTATTTATATATTATAAATTATATAATTGTATATATTATAATTATATATATAAATAATATATAAATAATGTAATAATTATATATATATTATAAAATATATAATATTTTATTTAAAATTTATATATATTTTATATAAAATTTAAAATTTAAAAAAATATATATATGTACAAGATTCTGTTACAAATCAAATATATACCCGTGTCTCACTCCCAACCCCCCACCCCACCAGATACACCATTTAAGTCAGGTCTTTGATGCAGTCTTTTCTGTTGTCAGTGTTGTTGTTGTTCTTTCCAATATGCATCACTCCCAACAAGAAACAACTGGGTTATTGGTGCTAGCATCCACAGATGAGGGATACCATTCATCCTTTGTTTTTCTGGGACTGTGTTACTTCACAGCATAATATCTTCTAGTTCCATCCATTTACCTGCAAAGTTCATGATGGTGTCTGTTTTTACTGCTGCATAGAACTCCATTGTGTAGATGTACCACATTATCTCTATCCACTCATCACTTGAGAGGCATTTGGGTTGGTTCCAGCTTTTTGCTATTGTGAACAGAGCTGCAATAATATAGCTGTGCATGTATCTCTGTGGTAAGATGAGTCTTGTGGATATATACCCAGGAGTGGTATGACTGGGTCAGGGGGTAAGCTCATTTTGAGTCTTCCAAGGGTTTTCCACACTGCTTTCCATAGTGGCTGTACAAGTTTACATTCCCACCAGCAATGGATGAGTGTTCCCCTTTCCCCACAACCTCTCCGGCACTTGGTATCACTTGTTTTCTTGATCCTAGCCAGTCTTATCAGAGTGAGATGATATCTTAAAGTGGTTTTAATTTGCATTTCCTTAATTATTAGTGATGTTGAACACCTTTTAATATGTTCCTCAGCCATCTCTAATTCCTCACTTTTGAGGAATTCTGTTCAGCTCTTTGCTCCATCTCTGGAGTGATTCATTTTTTTTCTTTCTTCTTTGTTTTTTGAGTAGTTTATATACTCTGGAAATCAATGCTTTGTCAGATGTATTTGTGGTGAAGTTTTCCTCCAACTCTGCATTTTCGCTTCGCTTCCTCGATTGTTTCTTTTGATGTACAGAAGCTTTTGAGTTTAATGAGGTCCCATTTGTCAATTGTCGACCTTAATTCTTGCGCAGCTGCTGTCTGATTTAGGAACTCTTTTCCTATGCCTCTATCTTGTAGTCTACTGCCAACTTTTTCTTCTAGCACCTCCAGAGTTTGGCGTTTCATGTTGAGGTCTTTGATCCATCTGGAGTTGACTTTTGTATAGGGTGAGAGGTAGCAGTTTAATTAAACGATCATATCATCAGCAAAAAGGAATAGTTTGATTTCCTCTTTTCCAATTAGAACTCCGTTAATTTCCTTTTATTGCCTTATTGCCTAGCAAGTGTTTCATGCACTATATTGAAAAGGAGTGGTGACTGGGAGCAGCCTTGCCGAGTTCCTACCTTTAAAGGGAATGCTTCTATGATTTCCCTATTTAGGATGATATTGGCTGTGGATTTCCTGTATATGGTTTTGCTTACATTGAGGAATGATCCCTCCAATCCACTTCCCTGTAGGACTTTAGGCGTGAAAGGATGCTGGATTTTGTCAAAGGCTTTTTCTGTGTCAGTTGAGATGATCGTGTAGTTTTTGTCTTTTAGTCCATTTATATGTTTGATGATATTAATTGATTTTTGTATGTTGAACCATCCCTGCATTTCTGGTATGAATCCAACTTGGTCATGATGGATGATCTTCTTGATGTGGGTCTGTATGTGATTTGCAAGTATTTTGTTGAAAATTTTTGCATTTGTGTTCATTAATGAGATGGGTCTATAGTTCTCCTCTTTGATTGTATCTTTGCCTGGTTTTGGTGTTAGACTGATGCTGGCTTCATAGAAGGAATTTGGAATAATTCCCTCTGTTTGTATCCTTCTAAACAATTTGAATAATAATGGTTATAAGTCTTTTTGAAATCTTTTATAGAATTCTGCTCTGAAACCATCTGGACAGGGGCTTTTTGTAGTTCGGAGGTTTCTTATTACATCTTCAATTTCTTCATATGTTATTGGTCTGTTTAAGCTGTTGATCTCTTCTTAGTTGAGTTTTGATGATTTCCAGGATTTCAGAAATTCATCCATTTTTTTTCTAGGTTTTCAAATTTAATAGAGTATAGGTTTTTGAAGTATTCCTGTATGATTGTCTGGATCTTTTCATTGTTGTGATATTTCCCCTTTCATCATGGATTCTATTGATTTGGAGTTATTCTTTCTTTCTTTTGGTTAATTGGGCTAGAGGTCTGTCTATCTTGTTTATTTTTTCAAAGAACCAGCTTTTGAACTCATTGATTTTTTTGCATTGTTTTATTTCTTTCTATTTCATTGATTTCTGCTCTGATTTTTGTTATTTCTTCCTGTGTGTTGTGTTTAGGATTCATCTGTTTTAGCCTCTCAAGTGCTTTTAGTTGCAGTGTTAGATAGTACACTTCTTTATTGAGATTTTGGTCCACAAGGTTTTACTTGAATCTGTGAATTCATGTGGTATCTGTCATGGACATTTGGTATATGTATAACAACTGAGTAGATATGAAGATTGGAGGTCATTTTGGTCACACTAGGATTATTGAACCAAGAAGAATGAAACTACTTTTTGCTCCTATGGCTTGCCTTTAGATGCTTGTCCTTTGGGATTTTTGCTGATATCATCACTAACATAATTGTTGAAAAATTAAGAACTCAAGCCCAGCATGGTGATACCCTGCTGTAATCTCAGCACTTGAGGGGTAGTAGGATTGATAACTCTAGGTTAGGCTGGGCTACATAGTGAGAAAAAATAACTAAGCATCAACAGCCTAAAAACCAAACAATTGAGGAATCATATCCAATCTCTGAGATTACTCCATTCAGTCCATTGATTGTGTGAGGGTAGGAAAACAAGCTTGCATTAATTTTAATTGTGAATCAATTTTTTTGTTGTGATTCCATTGCGATAAATCTTCCTACAATTTATTATGCTGTTTTCCCTAACTAGCATGTAATATATATATATATATATATATTATATATAATTATATATATATTATTCACTTAGATTTGGAAACAGATTTCATTCTTTGTAACCACTCTGGGATCATGGTGAACTACAGAATCATAGCAACAACAAATCTATTTCATTCTCCCTGATTTAATAATGCCATGTGACAAACATGACCTCTAATTCACTTATCTAGTCAGTTGTTCATTCACATAACAAATATCTATGACAGGTACTATTCTAGATATCTGGAATATATTTGTGAACAAAAATGACTTTCTGTTACTCATGCTGTAGTGGTCTAATTTTTTCTTATTGCTGATATATATTTTCTGAGTCTCCTGTGGATCAGGAAAATAAATTATTGTATATCTGAAAATCTCTCAATTAAGAGAAGTCAATATAACTTCATGAATAGAAGTCACATGTGGATATTTTTAATGCTTTTTATACATGTTGTGTCATAAAGACCAGTCCTTGTGAAACAGAAAATAATAAAAATATTCGATAATATCCATGAGGTTTAATTCAGTGGCTTTAACCACAGATCTGTGTTTCCAAGACTTGTGTTTAAAGTGATTTAATTTTACTATCGAAATAATCCTTTTCTAGTATCTTTTGTCTCATGTCAGTTTTTCAAATTTTTGTTCATTATGATAAACTGAATATTCAATCCAATAATTATTGCTGAACAATTATGATTGTTAGATCTTATTAGCTTGGAGAAATTATGTTAAACCTCTTTTCTCAAGGACCTTACAGTTAATTAGGTGAGTTTATCCCAGAGTAATTAGCATTAACTTAAATGAGGAAAGGATAAGAAAAGAATAAACTAAGGAACATCAAAACAAGGGCTTGAGGTATTGTCATAAAACTGAACCTTGAAAATGGGTCAGTATTAATCAACAGATTATGAGTGCAGGAAAGCAGGGAAGTCCAGTGTGAAAGATCAGGGTACTGAAAGCCACAGTGGCACAAAAGTAGGAAATTGTATTTGAGAAATCAAAATGGTAATTGGAAGTGACTGAAACACCAACACAGAGCTATGTCTGGTTATGTGTAGCAGAGAACTGACTCAAGCAATGTTGTAAGAACTATAAACTTTCTTCTGTGGAGTTGGAGAGATGGCTCAGTAGTTAAGAGCACTGTCTGTTCTTCCAGAGGACATGGATTCAGTTCCCAGCACATACATGGTGGCTAACAACCATCTGTAACTTCAGTTCCAGAGGATTCAAAACCGTGTTCTGGTCTCTACCACTATTCTATGTACATTATTTACACTCAGGCAAAACAATCATACACCAAAAATAAAAATAAAATTAATTTCTTCTACAAGGAATATACTATGGTAAAAATTATGAAGGTGCAAATATGATCTAACTTATATTTCAGGTTGGCAATGTTTGTTATCAGTGAGCTAATTTTGGAGAAGGAAGGCGTTGCACATATAAAGTGTCGACTGGTAGGCAACTACCATTGCTTATTTGTGATACCATTGGAATCTGGACCAGAGTAATGAGGAATGGGATGAAATGGAAGCAGAATGTGACTCTGTTTGAAGAATGGGCAGATTCAGTATGGTTGACAGAAAGAAATGGAACTGGACTCATTCATATCCAGAATGATTTAAGTATGTGGGAGTTCCATCTACCAAGAAAAGAAAACACAGGTAAAGTGAAGGAGTTTTTGATGTAAGCATATTCTTTCTGTTTACTTTTAGTTTTGGCTTAATTTGTGTTAGAGGAAAACAGTGTATAAACACAGGCTGCTGGTAATATGTTTAAGTTAAGTTAAATATGTTAAAAGTCCTACCTCACAAACTTTAATATTTTGAATTTAATGTCATCTACATATTTTATAATGTCAATTTTTTAAATTTAATTTTTATTGATGGTTTGTGCATTTCGTACATCATTTTCCAATTCAGATCAGGCATATTTCCCTTTCCCTTCCCTCCCCACCCCCACCCCATCCCAGATCATGTATTCTGCCATAACTGTCCTGCATCTTTCAGGTTTTTTTTTTCCTTTTTTAGCTATAAGTGATAATCCATGAGTATAAGCATCCTTCATGCAAAACCAATCTACAGACTGTTGTGCCCAAACCCCCACAGTCCCACCATTCAGTGGGGGGTGACAGGTTGTTTGTTCAATCAAGTTGATCAAATGAGTGTGCAGACTACATCGCTGTAGTTTCACCGTTCACCCCAATCACAGCCTTTACATTCTACCACGCCCCCTCTTCCGCAGATTGTTCCCTAGGCTTAGAAAAGGGGCACAGGTGGATGAGAAGTAAAACTGTCCTCTCTCTCTGGAGCTGTTGACTTGGACTCTGGTCAATTCTGGCTGTTTCCTTTCATGGGCTGACAGTTTGTTCAGGAGTAACCTTTCGATCCTACTAATGAAGCACAAGCAATTAGATATATAGGTATTTAAGCAGCACTAATAGTTATGGTAGGTTACTTTAGCATAGACACATATGTTTGGATGATATGTTAATCCATGAATTACATTTTTACTCCCTGACAAATATGACAGGGTCTTACTGTGGCTTATAACATCTCCTAACCTGTAGAGGATGTAGGCTTGTGGCATCAGCCATGGGTTATTCCTCCAAGGAGAGAGCCAATAGCCAATTAGATTTGGGATATACAGGCACATGGCTGCCTCTGCTGCACAGTATTTCCAGGCAGGTGAGGTGTAGCTGGTGCTGACGGTGGAGTCTTGCTTGACTCAGGGAGACCCGTATTTGCTTTATTGGTTTAGTGGCCTTTGGTAACACTCTCTGGCATTCCAGAGGCCATCTGTACACTTGCATGTGCGGTCTCAATACATCCCTCCCATGTTAACGTCAGGTCTTCGGCAGCAGGGTCTTATCGCCTCTCCTCCTGCAGGTATCCCAACTTAGGAGCAATTAGCCCTTACATTTTGTGGGGCCTTGGATCCCCTGGCCAACATCCCCCTGGTAGAACAATCCATTGCTGATGTCAGAGCTCCTGCATTAATATACTTTGCCTAAGTGCATAGCCCAAGACTTTAGTATTATATTTGGTTCTGAACAGAGTATAATCCTTTTCACAGTTCTTATGTCTATTAGTCAATTAAAGAAGGCATTTTTACCGGTTTTATAAGAGATTACCTCTATAATAGTTATCTCCAATTTACAGTTGGAGAATGACGTACATTAGATTTGTGTGGAAGTTTGAAACACACAGATCTAAAAATCTACGTTTTTCACAATTAAGCCAAGTCTGTGAGTGCTTGCCTTGGAGAACAAAGTCACATAGATTACATGAACACATATGCTGATATAATTAAACATGATCTTCGTGACCATTTAGTGAGCCTTCAAATCATTACATTCTAACTGATTCCAGCCTAAGGAAAAAGAAAAACCATCAAGCATTCTCTTATCATGAATCTGAATTTAATTATCTTCCCTTCCTCTTCTTTTCTTCCTTTTCAATCTCCCATCCAATATCATTAAAACTCAATAAACTCAAATGTTGAAGAAGTATTTGCATTTGATCCTTTACCAATATATTAGATACTTTCTTTGTTTTTTTTTTTTTTTGGTCTTTTTGAGACAGGGTCTTCCTGTAGTCCCAGCTGTCTGTAACTCACTCTGTAGACCAAGCTGGCCTTGAAATCACAAAGATCCACCTGCCTCTGCCTCCCGAGTGCTAGGATTAAAGGCGTGTGCCATTAAAAATGAAATCTAATGTACACGAGGGCCAAAATATTTCTTTTGGTTATCAGGTCTGAGTGGAACCGGGCAATCTGCATTTCTTACAAGCTTCCAGGTGAAACTAAGCTGCTAGTCTCTGCAATGAATGGATAGGGAAAAACTCAACATTTACATTCTAGGAAGGGAAGATATGAATTTTCCAACTTCAAATTTCTCCAAAGAATGTTAATAGCAATCCAT
Organism: Rhizomys pruinosus; assembly: GCA_009823505.1. Lineage (NCBI taxonomy): Eukaryota > Metazoa > Chordata > Mammalia > Rodentia > Spalacidae > Rhizomys > Rhizomys pruinosus. The sequence goes on from VZQC01004771.1 coordinate 3,615,796, forward strand.
AGAAACATAAAGCTCTGAGTCTTTTTCTGTTTAGTGTCTGGGCTCTGTTTTCATACCAAGTTGGATGTGATTCAGCTTCTAAACACTAGCCATCCTACTGGAAATGACTGATCACATAGCAGAATGTGAAGCCACAGGTCTTTTCCAATCTCAGTTACCTGAAAATTGAATCTTGAATTGTGACGAATTCTTAATCTTGGCTCAGTTCAGGCGGCCTCAGGTGCTGCTCACATCCCTGGAAGCACTGCTTCCTGTTCTAATATTGCTTTGAGATTCTCAGCAGCCCTTCATTTCTTTCCTCTTGGCTTTGAAGTTTCTTTGATCTCTTAGCTACCTGAAGAGAATTGGGTAAGCATTCCAACCTATCAGGAAAATATCTCTCTTCCATACTCATTGGAAAAAAAAAACAAAAATAAAACATTAAGCTCAGAGCCAAAAATTTCCCCCCATTTGGCTTTATTTGGTGAATATTTTTGATTATGAATTCAGTCACAAACTTGTGAAGTTGCTAAAGGTTAGATTCAATATATTCTTACCCCTTTTAATGGCAATTCCTTTATCCATCTTTAGGAATTCATAGTAGTATTTTTCCTATACTTGCTAAAAAGTCATTTAGTTTATCTCTATTTACATGAAGGTATATGTGATTAACAGTTTAAGGAATACTTTTTGGGAAAATTTATAACACAGTAAATAGAGTTTGATCTTTAATTTCTAATTTTAGATGTAAAATCATCAAGAATGATAAGTAACTTCAAAAATGCAGATCCTTCTCTATGGTTTATAAAATACCCATTTGTTCTTAAATGCATTGATTAAAGAATATCAGTTAATAAATAGCCTGAATAAGTGGACACCTTTGTGTGGTTTTGCTGATGTTGGCTTACTGAAGACCCAATAATAAAAGATTCAGCCTTTTTCTATCAACAAACTCAGAGCCTTAACATTCAATATTACTGCAGCTGTTGCTGTAAGCACTCTGCTACTGAGTTATATCCCCAGCCAAATTTCTTGGTTATTTCAAAGTTCATTCAGTTATTTAGCATCCAGTTATGAAGAGGCAGGGGATTTTTTTTTCCGACACCTGTGCATACAAAAACACCTTTACTCATTGTCCTAAATATCTTCTGGTTAGTCTATCTCAAGCTTCTATCTAAAATGCATGCATTATTTATGTTTCAATAGAATATTCATTTCTTTGAACTTCAAGGAAACAATTAGTATAACATATAATTTTAAAAATTTTAATCCTTAACAAACAGCATTTTCATGTATTTGCAAACCACGAGCATTTTATTCTTTTTCACTTGATATGCTCTAAGTAACCCAGTAATTAAAATATATAGTACATGCATGAAAGCAAAGAGATAATCTCTGCTAGAATTTGATACCTTAAGCTAATATGACAAGAACACTATAGTGTCTATATATTCTGGGATTACTTATTGCTTCAATCTCAGACCTTGTCTTTAACGAAGCTACCCGGAGTCTCTTGCAGGGCATAGAAGACAGTGATAAGATTTTTAAAGGTAGAATATTCCTAAATTTCCACAAAATATTATTTTTTAACATGTTTTTTTTTAATTTAATTTTATTTATTTCTGTATGTGTATCAATGTACTGTCTGCATGCAGGTCTGTGCACCCATGTCGTGCAATGCCGCGGAGGTCAGAAGAGGGTCTCGGATTCCCCTGGAGCTGGAGTTCTCCTGGAATTGGAGTTTCAGACGGCTCTCGGCCGCCATGTGGGTGCTGGGGATCGAACCCGAGTCCTCTGTAAGAGCGGTCGGCGCTCTTAACCACTAGGCTATCTCTCCAGCCCCCCTCACAAAATATTATTTTTCAAATACCTTTCAACATTTTTCAGTGTTCAGTTTGAGGGCTATTTTAATTACACAAATATTTGGGCATATATTGCACAGAAACACAAACTCACTTCATCTGTGTGAAAAGAATTCTGGAAAAAAATCATTGCTATTACCTCCCATTTTGTCTTCATTGTTATCATTCAAACAAAATCTGTATTTTTTAATTTTTTTGTCATTTCTTGGTTGCATTTTCTCAAATGTTACTCGGATTTGACTATTAGGGAATGAATGAAAATACACATTCAATAAATATCATTATATGTTATGAGTTTCTTAAGATTTTGAAAAAGATAAATTTAGAAGAGACCATTGGAGGATTTAATAAAGCTGTGGGACTAAGGAATATCACTTTCAGTAAGTGATATGTAAGTGATAATTTTTTTCTTGGGCCAGGGAATAAGTAGAACTTTGCTTGAGGGAGAATGTAGAGTAATTGCTGTCACAGAAAAAAAAAAAAAGCATGTCAAAAAGCCTGAGGCCAGATCTTACTGGGTGAATTAAAGTGTAAAATGTTCCAGTGTTTTCAAATAAGGTATAAAAAAGATACTTGAGTGGAAGAGGAACTGCTATTGCAATGCTAGTTACAGAATCTGTGATGGAGTCTTTCTTTCTTCAAGGCCAATTGGAAATGTGAACTAGGATTTTGAAAATGGAGAGGTTTTGAAATGAAATAGCTAGATCTCTGTAATGAGCTAATAGAGGGTCAAAAGACAAATCAGGGAAGACTGAGTTTCCAGTTTGGAACTGCCTGTTAAAATGAGAAAAAATGACTAAGGAATAGGCACCAAGATAAAGATGATCAAAAGATTTAATTTTTATTAATAAAAAGTTTGAAAAAAATTAATTTTTATTAATTGTGACTGACTTCTGTGATTTCAAGTGAGGATACAATGTGGATATTTGATTGTAGACACAGAAAACATGCTTGGCTGCAGTTAGAAATTGGTAGACATTGGGAGGAAGATAGTTACAGTTTCATTACAGTCTAGATGAAAAATCACCATCATGGGAGAAAGTGTACATAGACATGGCATAGTAAGGTCCCAATCATAAACCAGAGATCTCAAATACATGGAAGTCCATGACAAATGGAATCGATATTTAATGTGACAGGGAAAGTGTTATCAGAAAAGTAAGGGAAAAGCCAAAAACTTGTGGTAATGGACAACAACAAAATAACAAAAGTAGATACTTTTGATAGTCTTGAGTGCTCTAATAAGGGAGTTGTGCAGGTACTATACAAGAATTTGCTTAGCTGGAGTCTTTGATGTTGGAAAGAGCATTAGTTTATTGAAGGATAGCGTGCTGCAGATGAGCCAGCACTGATGAGTGAATGCTGAAAGAGGAACCCGGTGTTTAGAAAACGAGGGGCAGAGAAGTTAAGAAATATTGACTTAAAGGATCACTAGGATATGAGCTGTAAGGCGCCCCTAGAAGCAGACCAAAGTATAAACCAGTGATGCCCTATGTGTAAGGGCTTTATTCTCATTGTTTGAATGAATTAATGAACAGAAATCCTCAAGTTTGGGGTGGGAGAGAAGGCTCAACAGTTAAGAGCACTGGCTGTTCTTTCTCAGGAGACCTGAATTTGGTTCCCAGCACCCGCATAGCTGCTAATAATTGTCTATAACTCCAGTTCCAGGGAATCTGATGCCCTCTTCTGGCTTCCGTGAACATTGCATGGTATGGGTAAAACAGGTAAAATACTTTTTTGTAAGTAGAGATACCCATGCAAGGCTGGGTGTGGTGACACATGCCTTTCATCCCAACACTCGGGAGGCAGAGGTGGGCAGATCTCTGTGAGTTCAAGGCCAGCCTGGTCTACAGAGCGAGCTCCAAACCATCTGGGACTAAAGGGAGACCCTGTCTCAAAAAAAAAATAAATAAAAGAAAAAGAAAAAGAAATACCCATGTTTTTCAGAAAAAATTAAATTGTTTGAACATATACATTACGAGTCATTGCAGACTGAATCTTAATAGTCTTTGGAGTATATAATTTTAATAAAATAATATTTAGTTTCCAGACAAATTCTCAAAAGTCTAAAACATGGTTTTCAGTTAATTTTGAAAATCTAATGAATGTTAGGGATTCTAGATGCACTATTTTTCAAATTCATAGCCAAATATTTTCATGGACACTCTCAAGCTGTGACCTAGTACATTGGCTTTTATTCTATAAATTCGAATATGAGGTATTCATAGGTGAGTATCTTTTTTATTTTTTATGTATATTTTGTACAAGATTATCATATCTAGATCCATGTCCCCCACCCTATCCCCCCACCCCATGAAAGCTCATGTATTCTTCCAAACATGCTTTTCATCTCTTTCTCAGTCTTTCTCAAAATTCTCCATGTGGAAGTTGACTATTTAGAACAGAAGTTCACTGTTTCAGTCAGTTCTTTGATGCAGTCCTTTCTGTTGTTGTTGTTGTTGTTGTTGTTGTTGTTGTTGTTGTTTCCAATATGCATCACTCCCAACTGCTTGGACAAAAGCTCAAGGGGCCATGCACAAGAAATACTTACAACTAGGTAATTGGCACTAGCATCCACAGACGAGGGATACCATTTGTCCTTTGTTTTTCTGGGACTGTGTTACTTCACTCAGCATGATGTCTTCTAGCTCCAGCCATTTTCCTGCAAAGCTCATGATGCCATCTTTCTTTACTGCTGCATAGAACTCCATTGTGTAGATGTACTACATTTTCTCTATCCACTCGAAGTAAGTATCTTTTAGAAATCAAATACACCACTTGGGAGGCAGAGGCAGGTGGATCTTTGTGAGTTCAAGACCAGCCTGGTCTACAGAGTGAGTTCCAGGACAGCTGGGGCTACAGGGAGACCCTGTCTCGAAAAGACAAAAACAACAAAAAGAAATCAAATACACCATTACAGAATTTGACAAATCACTGAGAAAACAAAGGGTCTGTAATGTTGAGAGAGGAACACAAGAAACCTTCAGGAAGCTGGACATGGTGGGTCACACCTTTAATCCTAGCACTCTGGAGGCAAAGGCAGGCAGATCTCTGTGAGTTCAAGGTCAGCCCAGTCTACAGGGTGAGCTCCAAGACAGCTGGGACTTAAAGGGAGACCCTGTCTCAAAAATACAAAAAAATATAAAGAAACCTTTTAGAAAGCATATTGAAGGAAGCTTGCAGCTAAACAACCAAGGCTAAGAGATTTTCAGTTTAAAGGAGCAATAAGCAAGAACAGGTAAGTTTACAGTGGGCAAGCAAAGATGGAAAATAAAAGTGATTGTTTTTCAGTCTTTTTGATACAGGGTCTTCCTGTAGCCCTTGCTGGCCTGGAACTTGCTATGTAGACTAGGCTGGCCTTGAACTCGTAGAGATGTGCCTGCCTCTGCCTCCAGAATGCTGGGACTAAAGGCCATGTCCAGCATTTAAGCCTTTTAAATATTTGAACATTTTCCAGTGTAGTATTGCTTTCAATAAATTTTCTCAGATTTGATTTTATTTTGAGCAAACTTTTCTTCCTTTTTAAAAAATTTTTAATGTATTTTAAAAACTATATGCTATTCTGATTGGCAGATTTGCCTTCAATGTTTTAAAGATGTGAATCTAAATTTGTTCATGCTTTGTAGTGATTATGATGAGCAATTGCTCTACTTTAAAAAATTTTTAATATTAATATATTTTGCTTAATTGCATAGTTTAAAAAGACTTTAGTATTATATTTGGCTCTGAATAGAGAATAGTCCTTTTCACAGTTCCTATGTCTATTAGTCAGTTAAAGAAAGCAGTTATATGGGTTTTATCAGAGATTACCTCTATAACATTCGGCTCCAATTTACAGTTAGGGAATGACTTAATTACCATCATGATTTTCTTTGTTCTATGAAAAGGAGGTAAGAAAGTCTCTCATATTAAAACTTTGCAGCACCTGGAAGGTAAGGTTCATTAGGACTCATTATAAACAGTTGTTACAAATAGTATCCACAGAGTTGTTTGATGCCTGTAACAGTCTGAGGCTTTTCTTCCTTTTAATGTTTATATGGGGCAACTTCTCTGCTGGTATTTCTTGGTACAATTTGCACAATGCAAAGCTGTATCTTTTCCTTTTCAGCCATTAAGTTGGTGACGTTTTGACCTGTGGGAACATACAAATCTTTCCCATAGTTAGTTTTAAGATTTAAATTGAAAAATTTGACAAAAAGGTTTAATATATAACTGTATCCCCCCTTTTTTATTTTAGGTTTTTATTTTTTGACCCATGAGTCTCAAAAAGGCAGTTGTAGTACACATACCTATTAGGCAGAAATCAAGGTGTAAATTTCATTAAATTTACCCAAGCTGTTTTGGATGACTGTATGTTGTTAATTTGGGAAGCAAACTTAATTCCTTAAGTTAAATTATCCTACAGGTAAAAGAGAATGTTACAAGATGATACTGCTCTGATATCAGCAATGGATTATTCTGCCAAGGAGATGTTGGCCAGGGGATCCAAGCCGCCCCCCCCCAAAAGGTAAAGGCTTCTTGCCTGTAAACTGGCATACCTGCAAGAAGAGAGGCGGTAAGGCCCTGCTGTCAAAGACCTGATGTAGGCATAGGAAAGATGTATTGAGACCACACTTGCAAGTGTGCAGTTTGCCTCTGGAATGTCAGAGAGTGTTACTAAATGCCACTAAACCAATAAAGCAAATATTGGTCTCCTTGAGTCAAGCAAGACTCCTCCATCAGCATCAGCTACACCTCACCTGTTTGGAGATACTGTGCAGCAGTGGCAGCCATATGTCCTGTATATTTCCAAATCTAATTGGCTATTAGCTCTCTCCTTGGCAGAATAATATGGCTGAATGCCACTAAGCTTCCATCCTCTAGTGGTTAGGAGAATGTTATAAGCCACAGTAAGGACTTGTCATCTTTTTACAGAAAAACTATAATTCATGGATTAAGCATACCACTCCAAACATCTGTGTCCTATACCAGATGTAACTACCATACAATTAGTAACTGTTTAAATGCCTGTATATCTAATTGCTTGTGCTTTCATGCTAGTAGGATTGAAAGGTTATTGGACAAACTGTCAACCCATGAAGAGGAAAACTGAATCAGAAGTCAAAAATGACATCTTAGAAGAGAAGGTAGACTGTTGTTGCTTCTTGCCCCCTGTGCTCCCTTTCCCTAAGCCTAGGGAAAAATCTGCGGAAGAGGGGGCGTTGTAGAATTGTAAGGGCTGCAGATTGGGGTGAATGGTAAAAATACAGCAATATAGAGTGGACACTTATTTTGTCACATGATTGTACATACAAGCCCTGCAGCTGGATGGTGGGAAGCTTGGGCTCGTGTGGGTTTGGGCATAGCTTGCTTGCAATTGGTTTTACATGAAAGAGATGCTTGTACATCAGTAAAAAAACATATAGTAAAAAATAAATAAAAAATAAATAAAAAGGAAAAAAAGAAAAAAATTAAATAATAATAATGTTCTTATTTGTTTCTGCCTTCAAGATATTTGCCTTCTGATTTTATAAGTATAACATGGCATGCCTACCTGCTGATGTTTCAATATTTATTCCTGTTAGTGATCTTTGACTTTTAGTATTACAGTGATTATCATTAATTTGAGGGAAAGGTTTAGATCGTATTTGGTCAAGTCTATCTGCCTCACTCTACTTGTTCTCCTTAATCTGAATTTCCATCACTCATGTCAGAAAAGATCCTTTGATAAGATTATTTAGGCTCATGAATGCCCTAATTTTTGTCTTTTCTCATATTGCTTTTTTCCCCTTTGTGTTTTTGCTGGAGCAATTTCTGTAGAAAATTGCTTGGGCCACTGCATGCCTCACGCTGTAGCAGCTGCCTTTCCAGGTCTGTTCTACAGCATTCTCTTTATTTCTAGTTAACTTTTTCTTTTTGGGTGAGCAACAGGTTTGTTACAGGGAAAGACTATGGGTGTCTGTGCACTTCCCTGATTTTGTTACAATGTTCTGTTGTCAGCTCACACTTGGTCTTCACTCTTCTGGCTGCTCTATTCTTTCCAGTGGCTGATTTCATCTGCTTTAGATACAAAGTACATCGGTTCCTTGTCCTCCTGAAGAAAGTCTGGGTACATAATTTTATTGGTCTGTGCTTTTACTCTCCCAACAACTCTTTTTTTTTTTTTTTTAGATTTTTTTTAATTATTAATTGAATTAATTAATTAATTATTTATTTCATATTGTTTTGATGTGGTAATGAATGTAACTGCCTGCAGCAGTGTATGTGCTACCCGTGTCGTGCAATGCTTGCGGAGGTCAGAAGAGGGTCTCGGATTCCCTGGAACTGGAGTTCTCCCCTGGAATTGGAGTTACGCGGTTCTTAGCCACCATGGGTGGGTGCTGGGATGGATCGACACCGTTCTCTGCAGGAGGCGTCGGTTGCTCTTACCGCTAGAGCTTATCTCTCCAGGCCCTACTCTCAACAATCTTAAACATATTGAATTTTCAAATTTCTCTTCTTTTCCAACATGAATGGAAGTTGGCAATTTTATTCTTCTATGGTACATTACCAGCTTGTAGCAGTAAATGTCCAAGTATGTGCCAGCACTAGTGTGTTCAAATGGATAGTCACAACATCTAGAGGTTGAGGACGCAGGAGGATCCCAAGTGTAGTGGCCACATCCTGGCCATAATAAGCAGAAAAGCACCTGTCTCAAAAATGTGTTAAAATAGCAAAGAATATGGCATAATTGCCTCCTTTTTACTCTAAGGCAAGCATCTGAAAATGTGAGATCATTGCTGCCCTGATACTTATGTGCTTGCTTGCTTTAAGTTTGCACGCATGTCTTTTTGGCTTGGAACGATGTGGATACTGTTTGCGTCAATAGCCAAGCCCCTATCTGTCTGATATATTGTATCTAGAGTACCCGCTGTGCGACTATTTTGCAGGAGAAGCATTTATCCTTGTATACTCCCGAATAATATGTGTGAACTCTGATTAATTCACAAAGCTTAAGGTATCAGGTATTTTAAATGAAAAGCAATTATAAAGTTATACAGAATAAATATAGATTAATTTGGGCTGGGTGAACATTCTGATTGAGGATGTTTCTTTCTTTTCTTCTCATTAGAATTTTCTTAGAAGATTTTAAGGGCACTATAGTGTAGATTTCCATTGTTGTATTATTATGTTTTTACTTATAATCGTTGTCATTTAAAGGCATGCAATATTAACTGAAAGCCATATATTTATGTCAGTTTGGGAAAACAATTTTTAGCTTTACCATTTTTGATGCTTAATACTTTATCAAATATAAAATTTGGAAAATACCTAGTGATTGATTCTGTTTTTAAAAAAACATAGAGGTCATCTTAGAACATGCTGAGTTCATTAGAGAAAACAAATGCTTGGTGTTATTTATTTGGTACGAAACTCCCACCTTGACCAAGCACTTTGTTCTCTACTTCAGCATTTCTTTAATTAGATAATTTCACTTCTTAGACTTCAAATTTGCAATATATTTTAATTACATGCCTGTATGCTTCGCGTACTGAGTGGAGCTATTACAGATATCATTAATTTCTAGCTTTTATCACAGTTGTTCCAATTGGAAGAGTTTACATGTGAAAAAAAGAATATAGAAAATATAGAGAAAGTAAGATTATACCCATAAAATATTTGTGACATTAAACTTTCTTAATTTTAGCTGACTTAGTAATTGAATTCTTTCATTTTTCTTGGGATAAACTGAAGGCAAATTTATTTTATTATTAGCTCATTTAAAAGTTATTTTTACCACATGCTTATCAATTTAAATTATTTTCTTAGTCAACAACCGGACAAATTTATCCTGAAATAAGCAATTAATTTTTTCTGAAAGATTCCTAATTTATTTTGGATCACATAAAATCATTTTTTTGGTGCTTTTATTTCCTTCAAGATATATATCCTTTTAAATGAATTGGTATATACTTAATTTAATGCCTTTATTTTATCAAAATGTCACCCTTTCATAGTTGTTCAATTTAAAAACTTTTCTAATTTATCTATTTGTAATAATGAAGGAACAACTCATTGCAGAGATCATGTTGGTGACACAATGGACATATAAGGATCACCTTGTTTGTTCTTTTTTTTTTCATTTTTAAAATTTATTATTATTACTGTTGTTGTATGTGTGTAGGTGTGCCTGTATCATGGAGTGCCAGTGGATGTCAGAAGAAGGTTTCAGATCCCCAGAACTAAGAGTTACAGAATGGTGTTAGCTGCCATGTGGGTACTTGGGAATAGAACAGGTTTTACTTGCAAAGACAGCCCAAGTGTACTTAACCACTGAGTCAATTCAGCTGTCTGTAACCTCTTGTTCTTTTGATGACAGTTTTCTGTCTTCCTGTACTCAACATTATTTATTGTTTTTTTTTTTTTCTTATCCTCAAATTCATTCTTTTGGTTTTTTTCTCTTCTTATAATTAATTGCATCACCTTTCATACACTGCGGATATGTGAAAATGTCAAAACATGTTTTTTCTTGAAATAAAATAATAAAACAAGTAAGGTCAGATGAAGAACTTCAGGTTGTGTTCATACTAGGTCAGGAAGTTTATGATTAAATCTTGGTCTTATGTAATTTGCTAGAAGCACATTATGAAACTTAGTAGGGAGATTTTTTTCCTCCCATGGATGTACTTTTTCTTTTTTTATTATTATTTATTTATTTTTTTGTATGGTTTTTTTTTTTTTTTTTTGTTTTGTTTTGTGTAAGTGCACCCATGCAGGGCAATGCCGGCGGAGGTCAGAAGAAGGGTTCGGATTCCCCCTGGAAACTGGAGTTCTCCTGGAATTGGGAGTTACAGAATGGTTCTTAAAAGCCGCCATGCTGGGTGCTGGGGATTCGAACGTCCTCTGCAAGAGCGTGGTGCTCTTAAAAAACCGCGCTAGGCTGTCTCTCCAGCCCAATACTTTTTCATCTTACAATATGCATTTGAATGTTATGTGATTGCAAAAATCTTGGCCAGTTTAATTAATTCTAAATCACACTTGTTAAATCTTACTTTCTAAGCTTTACTAAACTCATCTACTCTGTGTAATTAATCTTTTATTTTAAGAGACTCATATCAACATAGAAAGTATCCTCATTTCATGTAACAGATAATGTAAAAGTAACAAAGATTTCTCCATCCTAGTAATATAAATCTTGTTATTCATTTCCACAACATGTAATCTGTAGACAGATGCCTGATGATCAGGCATCCAAGGTGAAGAAATTGGGTTCTGAAATTAGATACCTAAGTTAGAATTAAAGTGTCTTTATTAGACTCTGTGTCTAGATCTGCCTAATCTCTCTCCACAAATTCCTCCATTCAATAAAACCTCTGACTTGACAGACAGTGTATGGAAGGGAACATTCCCTAGAAGACTTAGACATAAGAAGCGATGAAAACAAATGCAAAGAGATGGCAGGGAGAAGGAGACAGAAGATAATGCAATACGAATACCAAAGATTATCACATGTTCTCCCTCAATTGTGACATCCTCAAAAGATGACTAAAATGAAATAAAGCATAGAAATCCTCAGAGGCTAGGAAGTGGAAGAAAGGAGAAATCAAGAGAAGATGTATATATGGTATTGGACAGTTCTAAATTTATGTAGCAGAGTTGGCCAACTATCATCTACATCTAGAAAAGCATAAAGGTCCCCCACTCCATGTATAACCAAAAGAAATATTTAAAAGTATTAAAAGGGTAAAGACAAATAACAATCATCTTCAGGTAATGCAAGCTAAAGAGTAAAATTGTGAAATATATTTCATACTATGCTAAAGACAAAACCAGTAAGTAATTTTCTTACAATTATTCTGATAAATAAATTTTTAAAGTACAATATGAGATTGTTCAAGGGTGGAAAATTAAATATTATCTGGCTTCTATGAAACCAAAGAAAGGAATTATAGTCTCTTAGGCATTACACATAGCCACACAATATGCTTAGAATATCCTTGCCTAGGAAGTCCAATGTGTCTCATGATCATAAGTGTGAAGAATTGAAAGAAAACATCAGTAAACAGAATTCAGAAGTTTACACAAATCTAAAAATTAGCAGGAGCATATTGGGATCAGGTGTATATAATGACAAAACAACAATTTATCATTAAAGATGGTTTTTAATCCCAGTAATACAGAAGTTTCAATATTCATAACTCCATTATTATAGTAATTTATTTAAAGATACTGTGATCGGTTGTAACCATGGAACAGTAGCTGAGAAAAAACGAACAGCCCTGAGCCATTTGACAGAAATGACTGGATAATGACTCACTTTGCTTTAGTTCATGACTCCCTGTCCACAACGCCCCAACAGCTTCAATGAAATTGCAGATTTTCAAGGGAAAATAAACACGAGGCTTCTCACCGATCAAAACGGCCCTCAAAATTTTCTATGACCTTTATAGACTCGAAGGTTTTATTATTCTTTGGATTAAGTTTTGGCATCAAAAAAGAGTTGCCTGCTATGCTTGGTTCTTGCTCCCCTACAGATAATTACCTCGAGTCAATCTCTGGGTATTCCAGGTACTACATATTTAATCTGCTTCCAAAAACAGAGTCCTGCACCTGAGAAAAACGGAATGAGATATATGAATAATCATCAAATAGTGAGGACAAATCCAACAGAGGGAACATGCATGAAGAAGATATTACTTTATTTAAGATATGTCTTAGGAAAGTAAAATTGAAAGGACTAATTTCCTATAGAATAAAAAATATTTTATACTCAAGCCAGAAGCAAATTCAAGAAAATATAAAGAAGATCACTATGGAACTAATAAGAAATAGGAAAGCAAGTTTTTCTGAGATCCATAAATCAAACATGGTGAAAGAATAAAAGCATTGAAATATCACATTGAAATTCCAACAAATATAAGTTGAAAAACATGTTACTAACCACATTTTGAGTATTTAATGATTGCCTATCACTGATATAATGGCTTTACTAAACATCCAAAAGAAGTATGACTATCCAGGAATAAAATAAAAGTGGCTAGGTAGAAAAGCATTGTTTAATTATAATTAAATAGTAGTACTCAATGATGGAAAAAAGAAACAAAAACAAACTTAAAGGTATAAATTTGTAATTAAACTGAGTTGAAGAAGGGGTAGAAGGAATTATCTAAGCTATATGCTAACTATGCATAAAAAACTGTCAGAACAGATCTATATAACAAAATAATTGGTGACTTATGGAATTCCGGTACACTGCCAATGTGATTTACATATCAGAAGAAATAATAGGCAATAAGTGGTTTGAGTAAAAACCTCTGTATAATTATGTACAAACATCACTCCTTAGTGGGTTAAAAGACATTGAGGATCGATATCTGAGAGTGGTTTTTTTTGTCATTTCACTTTTAATTATTAATTATGTTGAATACTTTTTTAAAGATGCTTTTCAGGGGCCGTCTTTACTTCCTCGCTGGTGAAATCTCTGTTCAGAAATCTCTGTTCAGCTCTTTACACCATCTTTTGAGTAGGTCATTTGGGTTCTTCCGTTATGGCCTAGTGGTTTAAGAGCGGCACTGATGCTCTTGCAAGGGGAACAGGTTCGATCCAGCACCCACATGGTGGCCGAGGAACGTCTAAAACTCCAATTTTCAGCAGAATTCCAGTTTTCCAGAGGAATCTTCTTTGGTTTTTTAAGTAGGTTTTATTTATTTGGATTTGTTCAATTGCTTCTGTCAGATGTATAGTGGTTTTGTTCTGGATAACTTTAGTGGTCAACTTGACACATTTTTGTGCTTGGGTTGAGGGAACCTCGTTGGGGGAATTGCTCAACTGGATTGGCTGTGGCACATCTTGTTGGAGTATTTTGTCCTTTTTGTCGAGCAGTTTGGACAGTTAGAGGCAGGCTGGCATGAGCCGGGCAAGCCGTGAAAGCCTTCCTCGCATGGCCTGTGCTTCTTATCAGGCTCCTGGCCTCCAAGGGGTTTCCACCTCTGAGTTCCTACCTTTTGTTCCCTAAGTGATGAATTGTGAAGCAGGAGATGTAAGCTGAATAAACCCTTTCTCCCAAGTTTGGGTTGTTGGTCAGAGTGTTTTTGGTCACAGTGAGGGGGCAATGGAAGACATAGATAGGAACAGGTAGTGTATAAGAGTCCCTTATGGTTCTGGGTGTTGAATTTGAGGGGGGTCCAGAGAGCAAGCTGAGGATTAGCATTAGAGAGGAGTCAGGAAGACCAATTGGTGGATAGTGGTGCCTTTTCTGGTTTGCCTAGTGAAGACCTTCTAGGATTGGCAGTGGGGTTTGAGAGAGCTGAGGGCTTTGCACGTAGGGAAGGTACAGAAGAGTGACCATTGGTGAAAATGTGCCTGTGCTCAGTTTAGTGGGGTGACGCAGCATTTTTGGAGATGCCGGTACACTGGGACGACCACCAAGAGCAGCAGAAGTTGTGGAACGGAGTAGGCCTGGGCCTTTGGAGATGAGCTGTGTGTGTCATGGACTGCAGAGTCAGAGGGGAGGGGGAGCTGGGTGGGCCGAAACCCTTTTGGAGCCCAGAAGATGTGAGTGAGTCACAAGTGTCCAGGCTTTGAGCTACTTTGCTGGACTTTAGGTTTTGGTTTGGAGTGTGCCTGATTCTTTTTCTTTGAAAATAGACAGTACTTGTTTTGGATTTTAAAACAGCCCACAGTTTTAAGAGAAACTTTTAACAGACTGTGACTTTTTAAGTGTTTGGACATTTTAGGACTGTGGGGCTTTTAAGGTTGTACTGTCTTAGGTTGTGATTAATGTTAACATCATACTTTTGGGGATAAGAACTGGAAAAGGTGGTAGTTTAATAAGTTTTGGGGGGGGGGATGTGTTTTGTGTGTAAGTTGATAAGGGGTCAGTTGTGCTGGATAGCTTTAGGTGTCAACTTGACACCCTGGAGTTGAGGGAGCCTCTCAGTTGGGGATTGGCTCCATTGGATTGGCCTGTTACCACATCTGTGGAGTATTATGGTTTTTTTGTCGAGCAGGTGACAGTATAGAAAGGCAGGCTGGGCATGAGCCCGGGAAGCAAGCGCAGTAAGCAGCCTTCTCCCATGGCCTGTGCTTCACAGCTCCCTGCCTCCAGGTTCCTGCCCTGAGTTCCTGCATTTGGGCTCACTAAGTGATGAACTGTGACTAGGAGATTTTTTGTAGCTGAATAAACCTTTCCTCCCCAGGTTGGTGGTCCAGTTCACGAGTGTTTTGTCACAGCCAATGGAAGACAAACTAGGGCAGTGGTGAAGATTTCCTTGTGGCGTTTTTCCCTTCTTCACTTCCTTGATTTTTTTTCTTTAGCTGTACAGAAGCTTTTGAAGTTTTGAGATGAGGTCCCATTTTTTGGACTGTTTTGCCTTATTTCTTGTGCAAGCTGCTGTCTGATTTAGAAAGTCCTTTTTCCTATATCTACATCTTGTAGGTTAAACCAACTTTTTCTTCTGGTTCATTTTTATTAGGGTTTCAGGGTTTTTTTATGTTGAGATCTTGATCCACTTGGAGTTTTGATTTTTGTATAGGGTGAGAGGTAGGGGTTAAAATTTTTGCCGAGAACCGTCTTGAAGCTCCAATTCCAGGAGAAACTACAGTTCCAGGGGGAATAAACCGAGACCTCTTCTGACCTCCGCGGTTTGCACGACACGGGTGCACAGACCGCTTCCATGCAGACAGTACATTCAATACACATACAGAATAAATAAAAATTTTAAACAACAAATTTTGGTTCTTCTTACAAACGCTAATCATGTTTTGCCAGCACCATTTTTGCTGAAGATGCTATCCTTTCCTCCACTGAGGTTTTTTTTTTTTTTTTTTTTTTTTTTTTTTTTTTGCCGGCCAATTGTCGAATATGAGGTGGCTGAATTTGTATGAGTTCACGTTGGAACTTTTCAAGTTTTGTTCCATTTGTCAACGGTCTGTTTTTGTGCCAGTACCAGGCTGTCTTTTGACTATGGCCCTGTAACATAGCTTGAAGTCTGGTAAGAAGGTGATTGAAAGTGACATCAAAAATGGGGAAAGTCTCCCCATGCTCAAATGGGATTGGAAAAAAAAAAGAAAAAAAAAAAAAAAAAAAAAAAAAAAAAAAAAAAAATTGATATACAGATTCAGTGCAACATCTTAATATTCCAAAATCCCCATGAGCCCTCTTCCCCGAACTGGAAAAAAATTCCTTAAATTCATATAGGAAAAACCAAAAAGTTGGAATAAAGTACCCTGAGTGAAAATGCATGCAAGGGGGATTGTTCTTATGGTGCTGATTATTAATTATGTAACTTATTTATGTTTTTATATAATACTGTTAAGTAATTTATAATATTATGTAATATAATTTGAAAGTTTTTTTAATTATTTCATCAACTTCCTAATTAGTTTTTTCACATAACAGTATATTTATAAGTTTAATATGCTAAACATGGTTTCAGTTCATCTAGAGCAACTTCCACAGCATCGACTTGCAAGGCCAAACTTACTTATAATACATTTTTATTTAATAGAAATGGAAAGTTTCTTTCAATATTTTTCTATTGATGCCATAATCGCTAATTAACTAGTTATTATATCACAATATTTTATTTAACCGAGATTTTTCTATTTGAAAATTTTCTGTGTTTCATACAGTAATTTTTCAGTCAGTCTTAACTGCCATTATATCCACTTCATCCTTGGCACCCACCCTTGTCCTCTCTCCAGAGTTCACAACTTCTATCATCCCTGCTAGAGTCCATCGTGCCAAATTAAACACTCTCCCTGCTTCACTACCTTAAGTGGCACACAGCTCTCCCCCCGAGCTCTAGTTAGCATTATCCTGAAGAACTCTTTTCTAAAAGAAGGCCAGGTTTTTCCTTCACTCTGACCACCATGTTGTGCCACCAATATTTCCTCAGGCCAGGGTTGGGCCGCTTTACGCCTCATTTCTACAGTTTTCATGCTGGGGTTTTTGTCTGCAGCTGATTTGCATGGGTCTTGTGCATCTTGATACCAAATACTCGTAGGTTCATATGAACAGGTCCTAAGGAGGCTTGTAGGATTCATTTCCATTTGGTCTGCATCACCTCCCTGGCTCTTACAATCTTTCCTGCCCCTTTTCCCCACACATGTTTCCTGAGCCTGGACTGAATGCAATCTGGATATAGGCAGCCTGTCTATGGAACTACACTCTGTAGAATTCTAATCTTTATGGTTTGGCCCCATTCAGGCCCTTTTGGGTTCATGTTCTCCTGTCACATGGAGGCTCTTCCTTAACAAGGGCTAAGAAGTAGTTAATACCTCCTTGATTCCTTGTTCCTATGATGCTTGGGTCTCTGGTGTACCAGAGATTGACATTGTAGATGTGTTGCCCAGGCAATGAGCCATTCACAGACCACGTCTGTGTGTGTCCAGTTGTGGACTCTGTACTTTCCTATCTGGAGCAAAGACCTTCTTTTATAGTGAGGTCTGAGAAATTTGTCTTAAATATAAGGATATTTCTTTTGGAGTTAGTAAAATATTACCTTAGCCTAGGGATGTGTCTACCTTGTGGAAAGGTCTAAGGTCTATGAATTTTCCAGGTGTGTGGATGTGGTTATGTTAACAATGCCATACATAAGTTTCCTTCCACTGTGTGGGCTTTCGATCCCATTGGTTAGCCATTGATTTCCGCCAAGATAGAAGTGCCACTATTGCACAATGTTGTATGCTGTGCTGGACATTGATGGTTTGTGGATATTTGGTTTGAGGCTGATGTTAGACTATCTGTTGATGATCTCCCCTAGTGGCTTACATAGTGCTCTACACAGGCATGAAAGCTAGCCTTCAGGAAAGGTGTCTTCCAGGTCAGTTACATCTCCATTTCTCCAAGTCCTATATCCAAAGTATGTCCTCTCTTCAGCAATAGGGTTAAGGTTCTGAGAGACAATAAGGGGCTGTGGCAATAGGCTGTGTAAGTTTGGGAGTCGTTTGAACTCCCTGGCCCAGGACTCAAAGGAAGTTTCTCCTGATGACATTGTTTCTTGATATGAAAACTTCAGATTGTTAGACCAACATGATTTCTCTCAAGTTTTTTTTTTACCTAGCAAGGCATTATTTATTCTCTCCCTCTCCCTTTAACATGTCTAGCCCTCCATCCTTATCTTCCCCATGCCTTCTCCATTTAATGTATTCCAATTTCTCCACTGATACTGGCTGTCTCTCATTATAGCTCCACTTCTGTGGGTTTTCTCTTCAACTCTTTTATTGTTTCTTTTTCTGGTAGAGAAGCTTTTTCGTTCAATGACATCCCAGTTGTTGATGCTTGACCTTATTTCCTGTGCAACTACTGTGTGATTTAGATAGTCTTTTCCTATAGGTTACTGGCAATGTTTTTTCATTTTCTAACTTTTTCAGAGTTTCAAGTTTCACAATGAGGTCTTGTTTGATCAATTTAGACGTTGACTTTTTCTGCAAGATGAAAGGGTTGGAAAGTTTAGGTTCATTCTTCTACAAAGTGGTGATCCATTTTGGCTTAGGATCATTTGCTGAAGATACTACCTCTCCTCCACTTATCAAATATCAGGAGGTCTTTGATTTTGTTTCACTGATCCATGAGTCTATTTTTGTGCCTTGTACCATGCTACGTTTAGGTTATAGTTCTGTAATATATTTTGTAATCTGGTATAGTAATTCCCATTGTATTACTCTTTGTGCTCAGGGTTAAAATTCAATACTCATGCATAAAATGCTTATCTTCGTATATTTATGTTTGTCTATTCAGGATGTTTCTGATCTAGTGTCTTGTTCTTTCAGTTAGCATGTTCTTTACTTATGTATATGGTTTTAGTTTTATTTTATATTAAATTTTGTGAACTTCATATATTTTGATAACATTTACATTCCCATACTGTATATGCTCCTTCTTGGACTCTCTTCACCTTATTTTTGTGCCCTAATATTTAAATATATAAGCATATCTAATAAATATAAATATGTATATATTAGGGAGTCCTACAGAGTCAGTTTTGTGTCCCTAGTAGCCAGTGGTTGTGGCTTCATCCACTGAAGCCTTGTTCCACAATTTTCTCGGTACAAAATTCTTATCCATTCAATGAGCTGACTTCTCTTCCCAGCAAAACATCATTAATAATTAGTTCCTCAGGTAAGGTTGGATTTCTTATCAAGCCCTCCATGTATATGCTGGATTCTGTCCTGTTTGAACTTACTTGGACTTGTGGATGCTGTCATCTTTGCTGTGAGTTCACATGATAACTGACCAGCTGGTCTGCGAAATCCTCTGTTTTCTTGTGGTTATCCACCTCTGCTGGCTCTTGCAATCTTTCCACTCCCTTTCATCAACAATCCTAGGAGACTTGGAGGTAGGAGTTTGAAGTCAATGTCCTGTTCATCCTATTCAGGGATAAGATGTCTGTGTCCACTTATTACTGCATATTGGCTAGTTATGAGTCTCTTCATTAACCATAACTATATAAGGAATGTTCTCCTGCTGAAGAGTTGAGAGATGCATTTATCTATGGATATAACAATGTCATTAGAACACAGTTTAATACTTTTATAGACTAGGGAATGTTAATGAGGTAGGCATGGCAAAGGATGGAGTATTGGAATGAATAACTAACTAAAGGCCTTTAGAAAAAACTCATATGTAAATCTACCACTATCGAAGATTTAAATTTATATATATATATATATATATATATACACATTATAGAGATTAAAATTATTAACCTCATACAGGGGGACATTGCTCAGTCTAGACACCATTGCCTAACAAAGAAAAGCCAAATTCCAGGAATCAACTCCCTATTTTGAAGCTGACCGAGAACCCACTAATAAGCCTCAAAAATACTGGCCATTTCTCTCCTCTTGATTACCCACCAGAACTTCATGGTAAGACCCTGTTGCTGATGACACTGTATACATGAACTGTAGAACAGAGAAGGAGAGATTAAGATGGTGCTGACTTCAAAGACTCATTTCTACTGGCTAAGTAATTAATAGTGCTGTAAGGTGCTGTGCAAGCCACCTGAAGAGAAAGTTTATCATCAACATTAGCCAGCTGTGAATTCTATGAGCTACAACACCTGCCTTGTAAAGTTATGCCATTGGTACAAGTAGCAGTCAAATGGATGGAACTCAGAAGCCATTAATCCTAGTTGGAAGTAACAGTCTCAGAAAAATATATGGTGTCCCTCTTTGTGAATCCTAACAACAAATCTCTAATTTGTAAGGCAAACTAAATAAATCTTTTTTGCTTTCTTTGGTAAATATAATACCCGTGTTACTCATCAACTTTGCTATGTAATGTAGGAATGGTAAGTAATAATTTCTCTTTACCTGCATACATACCTACTGTCAAAATATATGTGGAAGTCCCTAAAACATGTTTGGAAAATAACATATAGTTTTTTCAGATGTTCAATAATTTTGGTAATATGTTGGCATGGCATATATGCGTGTTTTGGGGAAGCAATACAATATCGTGAAGGAAAACAACAACAACAACAGGGAAACAACAAAGACTGGGTAAAGAACTGAATGATACAGATAAACTCTGCCCAAAACAACAAAACTCCACAAAGAAAAACTTTAAAAAAAAAAAAAAGGGCTGGAAAAAATGAAAGACATGTACAGCAGAATGCATGATCTGGGATGGGTTGTGGTGGGGTGGGGGGCAAGTAAAGGGGAATGGGGTCTAGATTGACTAAGAAATGTATGAAATCGCACAAAATTTCAATTTAGAAAGAGAAAAAAAAAAAAGAACCTGAACTCCTAGAAATCCCACAGGCCCATAGACAGAAAGCCTAATACTATTATTCTGTTATAATACACTAACCCTGACAGTTATCATGTTTTTGAGGTCTGGCAATACTTCACCTCTTCTTGGTGCCAAGTAACTCTCCATTGTATGAACGTTGCATTAAGCCAATCTTTCATTAAGTTGATCAGCATGTCTTCTTTTATTTTGGTATTTTCAGTAAAGCTACTATGAACATTCATGAATAATTTTTTATAGGTTTATAAACACTCTTGGCTGAAGTTATAGAGTTGAAATTGTTGGGTTATATGGTAAATTTTTAATATGTATATATCTTCAACAATTGCAAGAACTTCCCAACTCCTTAACAAACTCCTGTACCATCTCAGAGCTCTACCAGCAATGTATGACCATTTCTGTCTTTCACAGCCTTGCCAACCTCTGTTACTGTATGTAAATTCAACTGTAGCTATTTGAGCAGCCGTGGAGTGTTGTAAAATGTTTTTGATTTTTCATTTTCTTTTATGAAATAAAATTCATTTATTGAGTTTTCATATAATACTTAATTCTATGATAAAATAATGAAAATTCTCATCACTAAATATATCACATTTAAAATTTGGGTCGACAGAATAGCTCATAAATAAAAGCATTTGCACACGAGAAAACAAGCACATGATTCGTCCCTACAACCTGTGGAATTAGAGAACAAAGTTTCTTATCTATAGATATACCACAACCACGTGTGACATACACAACACACATACACCACACACACACACACACACAAATGGTGTACCTGCCTAGATAACTCCATTTTGTTTTAGTGATCCATCTTAATGGCTGAACCCAAGCCTAGAACAAGTCAGGAAGAGCCAGTTGGTTAGCTCAACCTTGGTATCCCCTCTCCAGGATGTCTTGTGACCACCAAACTACTTATCTTGTCTTTTGTCAATGTTTAACAATTGGCCTTCAGATATCATTTATTTTTTAATATTTATAAATTGTTTCTTTTATTAACAACATTTTATATTTCCCTAATTTTCAGAGACAAAGTAAGGTTAAGTTTCCTGAATGACACAGAGATTAGCATTGTCCTGTTTGATGTTGGTCAGAAGCTGCATGGTGTCTGTTTTGCTCCCCTTCTCCACTTTGCTCTCAGTTCCTGTTCCTGCTGGTTGATGGGTGAGTCACAGGAAAGGAAAACGGCAGAAACATCATACCTGAGGGTTACCTTTTTGCTCCATTTTCCCTAAGGGTACTCCACTAATTTCTACACTTTCAGGGGGAAAGGGAATCTTTGAAAACTACGTAGGTCATTATGCCTGGTACTTAAGCATCATGACAGACACCTTGGCTGGTACAGACGGTGTTTCATCTGATTTTTCCATGTCATATGATATCACACATTTGTTAAAAATTAGTAAAATTATTTTGAAGGTTAAGTTTATTTTATTAATTTTACTTAATGGGTTATATCATGGGGAATTTCTTTTNCCAGAATATGGACAAACAGTTCCCCTTTTTGTAGACCTCTCTTGTGCTTTTCCCCACATTTTGTGAAATCTTCCCCATTTCTGCCCATTGGAGCAGGCTAAGAAGACCTCTGGCCAAATTCCCCAGGCCCTTACAGCCTAAAAAAGAGCTTATTTCTCATTCATTTGTTGCACGGTTCTTTTCAGAGTCACGAGTTCAGTGTTTCTTGATAGGACTGCTTTAGAGACAAAATTTAACAAATATTACAATCACATCTTTTATGACCAAGATTCAGCAATATATGATGAACTTTGAGTCATTTGTTCAGTTAATGCATTTAAAATTAAATTATTCAACATGACTCTTCCAACATCGTTTAATTATTATTATTATTTTATCCTATGGTTTTAAACATTTTATTATTTTTATGTGTATGAATGCATTGCCTACAAGTGCACTTGTGTCATGCAATGCCCTCAGAGGTCAAAAGAGGGCATCCGTTGGATCCTTCCTCCCGGCCTTCTCCCAATCTGGAAATAGAGTTGTTTACCATGTGGGTGCTGGGAACCAAACCTGGATCTTCTGCAAGAACAATGCTCTTAACTGCTGAGCCATCTAAGCAGCTCCTGTTATTTGGTTTTTGAGACAGTCTTGCTATGTAGTTCTGAAACTAGCTACATAGAACAGGGTGGCCCTTGAACTTGAGGGAGTCCTGCTACTCCCTCTCCTGAGTGCTGCTATACAGACATGATCCAGCCAACCTGCCTTCTATTCCCTATGTTGGGGATTAAACTTTGTGTCTTCCTTTTGCAGGAAGAACTCTACCATTGATCAGCTCCCTCACCCCCAGTCCTTCTTAAAAGTTTTAAAACAAAGTTTTATTAGTGAAACAAAGTTTCATTAAGTTACCCGGGTTGTTCTTCAACTCTCTCATTAGTACAAACAAACCTGGAACGTTCAATATTCCTGCCTCATTATCTCCCCCTCCCCCAGCAACTAGGATTACAGGCCTCTACCACCAGCTCCTGTGTTTATTTGTTTGTTTGTTTTTGAGGCAGGGTCTCCTGTAGCCTGGCAGGCCTCCAGTTTGTTTTATCTCTGGGATGGCCTTGAACTCCTGACTGTGGTTTATTTGGTTTTAGGGATTGAACCCAGGGCTTTCTGAATGCTAAGCAAGCTCTACCAGCTGAGCTACACCCCCAACTTTGTGTCAGGTACTTAAAATGGAAAAAGTACTATGCATGTATGAAAATGTCATAATGATACATCCCGCACAATGCAAAGCTGTATCTTTTCTTTCTCAGCCATTAAGTTGATGTTTTGACCTGTGGGAACATGCAAATCTTTTCCCATAGTTAGTTTTTTTTTATTATTATTTATTTATTTATTTATTTATTTATTTTTGTATGTGTATGAATGTATTGTTTGCATGCAGGTCTGTGCACCCGTGTCGTGCAATGCTGCGGAGGTCAGAAGAGGGTCTCGGATTCCCCTGGAACTGGAGTTCTCCTGGAATTGGAGTTACAGACGGTTCTTAGCCGCCATGTGGGTGCTGGGGATCGAACCCGGGTCCTCTGCAGGAGCGTCGGTGCTCTTAACCGCTAGGCTATCTCTCCAGCCCTACTCTCCAACAATCTTAAACATATTGAATTTTCAATTTCTCTCTTTTACCAACATGAATGGAAGTTGCAATTTTTATTCTTTCTAGGTACATTACCTTGTACAGTATGTCCCAGTTGCCAGCCATAGTGATTCAAATGGATAGTTCCAACACTCTAGAGGTTGAGACAGGAGGATCACAAGTTTGTGGCCAATCCTGGCCATATAAGCAGAACCTGTCTCAAAAATGATGTTAAAAATAGCAAAGAATATGGCATAATTGCCTCCTTTTTACTCTAAGGCAAGCATCTGAAAATGTGAGATCATTGCTGCCCTGATACTTATGTGCTTGCTTGCTTTAAGTTTGCACGCATGTCTTTTTGGCTTGGAAACTGTGTATGTTTGCGTCATAGCAAGCTATTCTGTCTGATATATGTATAGGTACGCTGGTGACTATTTTGCAGGAGAGCATTTATCCCTGTATACTCCCGAATATATGTGTGAACTCTGATAATTCACAAAGCTTAAGGTATCAGGCTATTTTATGAAAAAGCAATTATAAAAGTTATAAGAATAAATGATAGATTAATTTGGGCTGGGTGAACATTCTGATTGAGGATGTTTCTTTCTTTTCTTCCAGTTAGAATTTTCTTAGAAGATTTTAAGGGCACTATAGTGTAGATTTCCATGTTGTATTATTATTTTTACTTATAATGTTGTCTTTAAAGGCATGCATATAACTAGAAAAGCATATATTTTATGTCAGTTTGGAAACATTTTTAGCTTTACCATTTTGATGCTTAATACTTTATCAAATATAAAATTTGGAAAATATCCTGAGTGATGATCTGTTTTAAACATAAGGTCATCTTAGACATGCTGAGTTCATTAGAGAAAACAAATGCTTGGTGTTATTTATTTGGTACGAAACTCCCACCTTGACCAAGCACTTTGTTCTCTACTTCAGCATTTCTTTAATTAGATAATTTCACTTCTTAGACTTCAAATTTGCAATATATTTTAATTATGCTGTATGCTTCGGTATGAGTGGAGCTATTACAGATATCATTAATTTCTAGCTTTTATCACAGTTGTTCCAATTGGAAGAGTTTACATGTGAAAAAAAGAATATAGAAAATATAGAGAAAGTAAGATTATACCCATAAAATATTTGTGACATTAAACTTTCTTAATTTTAGCTGACTTAGTAATTGAATTCTTTCATTTTTCTTGGGATAAACTGAAGCAAAATTATTTTTATTATTAGCAAATTAAAAAGTATTTACCACATGCTTATCAAATTTAAATTATTTTCTTAGTCAACCGACAAATTATCCTGAAATAGATAATCTTTTCTGAGATTCCTAATTTATTTTGATCAACATAAAATCATTTTGGTGCTTTTTCCTTCAAATATATATCCTTTTAAATGAATTGGTATATACTTAATTTAATGCCTTTATTTTATCAAAATGTCACCCTTTCATAGTTGTTCAATTTAAAAACTTTTCTAATTTATCTATTTGTAATAATGAAGGAACAACTCATTGCAGAGATCATGTTGGTGACACAATGGACATATAAGATGCAACCTTGTGTTCTTTTTTCATTTGTAAGAGTGCATTGCCTGCATGTATCTAAGTATACCCATGTCATACAATGCCCGTGGAGGTCAGAAGAAGGTTTCAGATCCCCCAGAACTAGAGTTACAGATGGTTGTTAGCTGCCATGTGGGTACTGGGAATAGAACCCAGGTTTTCTGCAAGAACAGCCAGTGTACTTAACCACTGAGTCAATTCAGCTGTCTGTAACCTCTTGTTCTTTTGATGACAGTTTTCTGTCTTCCTGTACTCAACATTATTTATTGTTTTTTTTTTTTCTTATCTCAAATTCATTCTTTTGGTTTTTTTCTCTTCTTATAATTAATTGCATCACCTTTCATCTGGATATGTGAAAATGTCAAACATGTTTTCTGAAATAATATAAAAGAGTCAGATGAAGAACTCAGTGTGTTCATCTAGGTCAAGGAAGTTTATGATTAAATCTTGGTCTTATGTAATTTGCTAGAAGCACATTATGAAACTTAGTAGGGAGATTTTTTTCCTCCCATGGATGTACTTTTTCTTTTTTTTTATTATTATTTATTTATTTTTGTATGTGTATGAATGTACTGTCTGCATGCAGGTCTGCGCACCTGTGTCGTGCAATGCCGCGGAGGTCAGAAGAGGGTCTCGGATTCCCCTGGAACTGGAGTTCTCCTGGAATTGGAGTTACAGATGGTTCTTAGCCGCCATGTGGGTGCTGGGGATCGAACCCGGGTCCTCTGCAAGAGCGTCGGTGCTCTTAACCGCTAGGCTATCTCTCCAGCCCAATACTTTTTCATCTTACAATATGCATTTGAATGTTATGTGATTGCAAAAATCTTGGCCAGTTTAATTAATTCTAAATCACACTTGTTAAATCTTACTTTCTAAGCTTTACTAAACTCATCTACTCTGTGTAATTAATCTTTTATTTTAAGAGACTCATATCAACATAGAAAGTATCCTCATTTCATGTAACAGATAATGTAAAAGTAACAAAGATTTCTCCATCCTAGTAATATAAATCTTGTTATTCATTTCCACAACATGTAATCTGTAGACAGATGCCTGATGATCAGGCATCCAAGGTGAAGAAATTGGGTTCTGAAATTAGATACCTAAGTTAGAATTAAAGTGTCTTTATTAGACTCTGTGTCTAGATCTGCCTAATCTCTCTCCCACAAATACTCATCATTACCTCTGACTCTTGACAGACAGTGTAAGGAAGGACATTCCATAGAAGACTTAGACATAAGAGAGCGATGAACAATGACAAAGAGATGAGCAGGGAGAAGGAGACAGAGATATGCAATACGAATACAACAGATATCACATGTTCTCCCTCAATTGTGACATCCTCAAAAGATGACTAAAATGAAATAAAGCATAGAAATCCTCAGAGGCTAGGAAGTGGAAGAAAGGAGAAATCAAGAGAAGATGTATATATGGTATTGGACAGTTCTAAATTTATGTAGCAGAGTTGGCCAACTATCATCTACATCTAGAAAAGCATAAAGGTCCCCCCCCAAAAGAAATATTTAAAAGTATTAAAAGGGTAAAGACAAATAACAATCATCTTCAGGTAATGCAAGCTAAAGAGTAAAATTGTGAAATATATTTCATACTATGCTAAAGACAAAACCAGTAATTTTCTACAATATTCTGATAAAAATTTTAAAGTACAATATAGATGTTCAAGGTGGAAAATTAATATCTGGCTTCTATGAAACCAAAGAAAGGAATTATAGTCTCTTAGGCATTACACATAGCCACACAATATGCTTAGAATATCCTTGCCTAGGAAGTCCAATGTGTCTCATGATCATAAGTGTGAAGAATTGAAAGAAAACATCAGTAAACAGAATTCAGAAGTTTACACAAATCTAAAAATTAGCAGCATAA
This sequence comes from Rhizomys pruinosus, assembly GCA_009823505.1. Classification (NCBI taxonomy): domain Eukaryota; kingdom Metazoa; phylum Chordata; class Mammalia; order Rodentia; family Spalacidae; genus Rhizomys; species Rhizomys pruinosus. The sequence continues at coordinate 3,642,897 of VZQC01004771.1, forward strand.
TTGATCAGTGTATATACAAAACATCACATTATCATCAAAGATGGTTTATCCCAGTAATACAAAGAAGTTCAATATCATAAACTCCATTACTATAGTATTTATTTAATTGATACTGTGATGTTTCACCTGGACAGTAGCTGGAAGACAGCCCTGAGCCATTTGACAGAAATGACTGGATAATGACTCACTTTGCTTTAGTTCATGACTCCCTGTCCACAACGCCCCAACAGCTTCAATGAAATTGCAGATTTTCAAGGGAAAATAAACACGAGGCTTCTCACCCAAACGGAAAATTTCTCATGGACCTTATAGACTCAGGTTTTATCTTTGGGATAAGTTTTGGCATCAAAGCTTGCTGCCTATGCTTGTTCTTGCTCCTACAGATAATTACCCGAGTCAATCTCTGATTCAGGTACTACATATTAATCTGCTCCACAGAGTCTGCACCTGAGAAACCGGATGAGATATAGAATAATATCAACATAGTGAGGACAAATCCACAGAGGGAACATGTGAAGAAGAATTACTTATTTAAGATATGTCTTTTAGGAAAGTAAAAATTGAAGGCTAGATCCATATAGCAATAAAATATTTACTCAAGCCAGAAGCAAATTCAAGAAAATATAAAGAAGATCACTAGAACTAATAAGAAATAGAAGCAAGTTTTCTGAGACATAAAATCAACATGTGAAGAATCAAAAGCATTGAAATACAACATTGAAATCCAACAAATATAAGTTGAAAAACATGTTACTAACCACATTTTGAGTATTTAATGATTGCCTATCACTGATATAATGGCTTTACTAAACATCCAAAAGAAGTATGACTATCCAGGAATAAAATAAAAGTGGCTAGGTAGAAAAGCATTGTTTAATTATAATTAAATAGTAGTACTCAATGATGGAAAAAAGAAACAAAAACTAAGGTAAATTTGAATTAAAGTTGAAGAGGGTAGAGGAAATTATCTTAACTATATGCTAACTATGCATAAAAAACTGTCAGAACAGATCTATATAACAAAATAATTGGTGACTTATGGAATTCCGGTACACTGCCAATGTGATTTACATATCAGAAGAAATAATAGGCAATAAGTGGTTTGAGTAAAAACCTCTGTATAATTATGTACAAACATCACTCCTTAGTGGGTTAAAAGACATTGAGATGATATCTGAGAGTGGTTTAATTTGCATTTCCTTAATTATTAATTATGTTGAATACTTTTTAAGATGCTTCTCAGCCATCTTACCTTCCTCGCTGGTGAAGTCTCTGTTCAGCTCTTTACACCATCTTTTGAGTAGGTCATTTGTTTTCTTATGGCCTAGTGGTTAAGAGCACTGACTGCTCTTGCAGAGGACACAGGTTCGATCCCCAGCACCCACATGGTGGCCGAGAACTGTCTGTAACTCCAATTTCAGCAGAACTCCAGTTCCAGAGGAATCTTCTTTGTTTTTTAAGTAGGTTATATATTCTGGATGTTAATGCTCTGTCAGATGTATCAGTGGTTGTTCTGGATAACTTTAGTGTCAACTTGACACACTTGGGTTGAGGGAACCTCAGTTGGGGAATTGGCTCCACTGGATTGGCCTGTGGCCACATCTGTGGAGTATTGTCTTTTTGTCGAGCAGTGACAGTTTAAGAAGGCAGGCTGGGCATGAGCCGGGGAGCAAGCCAGTGAACAGCCTTCCTCCATGGCCTGTGCTTCAGCTCCTGCCTCCAGGTTCCCACCCTGAATTCCTGCTTTGGGCTCCCTAAGTGATGAACTGTGACCCAGGAGATGTAAGCTGAATAAACCCTTTCCTCCCCAAGTTGGTATTGGTCAGAGTGTTTTGTCACAGCAATGGAAGACAAAGTAGGACAGGTAGTGTATAAGAGTCTCCTATATGGTTCTGGTGTTGAAATTTGAGGGGGTCACAGAGAGCAGCTGAGGCATTGGCACTGAGAGGTCAGGAAAGACCATTGGTGGAAGTGTGCCTCGGTTGCAGTGAAGACCTCAGGATTGCAGGGGTCATGAAGAGAAGCTGAGGCTTTGCACTAGGAAAGGTCAGAAGAGACCATTGGTGAATGTGCTGCCTCAGTTTCAGTGGTGACCCCAGCATTTTGGAGATGCCGGGACCGTGGGATGACCACCAAGAGCAGCAGAAGTTGTGGAACGGAGTAGGCCTGGGCCTTTGAGATGAGCTGTGTGTGTCATGGACTGCAGAGTCAGAGAGGGGGAGCTGCCGAAACCCTTTGGAGCCCAGAAGATCGTGAGTGAGTCCCAGGTGTCCAGCCTTGAGCTACTTTGCTGGACTTAGGTTTTGTTTGAGTGTGCCTGATTCTTCCCTTTGAAATAAGACAGTACTTGTTTTGGATTTTACAGCAGCCCACAGTTAAGAGACTTTTAACAGACTGTGAACTTTTAAGTGTTTGGACATTTTAAGGACTGTGGGGCTTTTAAGGTTGTACTGTCTTAGGTTGTGATTAATGTTAACATCATACTTTGGGGATAAGAACTGGAAAGGTGGTAGTTTAATAGTGATGTGTTTTGTGTGTCAAGTTGATAAGGGGTCAGTTGTGCTGGATAGCTTTAGTGTCAACTTGACACACCTGAGTTGAGGGAGCCTCAGTTGGGGAATTGGCTCCATTGGATTGGCCTGTGGCCACATCTGTGGAGTATTGTCTTTTTGTCGAGCAGTGACAGTATAAGAAGGCAGGCTGGGCATGAGCCGGGGAACAAGCCAGTAAACAGCCTTCCTCCATGGCCTGTGCTTCAGCTCCTGCCTCCAGGTTCCTGCCCTGAGTTCCTGCTTTGGGCTCCCTAAGTGATGAACTGTGACCTAGGAGATGTAAGCTGAATAAACCCTTTCCTCCCCAAGTTGGTGTCAGTCAGAGTGTTTTGTCACAGCAATGGAAGACAAACTAGGGCAGTGGTGAAGATTTCCTTGTGGGTTTTCTCTTCACTTCCTTGATTTTTTCTTTAGCTGTACAGAAGCTTTTGAGTTTGATGAGGTCCCATTTTTTGACTGTTGACCTTATTTCCTGTGCAGCTGCTGTCTGATTTAGAAAGTCTTTTCCTATATCTACATCTTGTAGGTTAAACCAACTTTTTCTTCTGTCACTTTTAGGGTTTCAGGTTTTATGTTGAGATCTTTGATCCACTTGGAGTTGATTTTTGTATAGGGTGAGAGGTAGGGGTTTAATTTCATTCTTCTACAAGTGGTGATCCAGTTTTGCCAACACCATTTGCTGAAGATGCTGTCTTTCCTCCATTGAGTCTTCTTGGCCCCTTTGTCAAATATGAGGTGGCTGAAATTGTATGAGCTCAAGTATGGATTTTCAGTTTTGTTCCATTGGTCAACGTGTCTGTTTTTGTGCCAGTACCAGGCTGTCTTTATGACTATGGCCCTGTAATATAGCTTGAAGTCTGGTAAGAAGGTGATTGAAAGTGACATCAAAACATGGAAAGATCTCCCATGCTCATGGATTGGAAAAATTAACATAGTAAAAATGTCCATTTTACCCAAATTGATATACAGATTCAGTGCAATCTTAATCAAAATCCCCATGAGCCTCTTCACAGACTTGGAAAAAAAATCCTTAAATTCATATGGAAAAACAAAAGACCTGGAATAAAGTAACCCTGAGTGAAAAATGCAATGCAAGGGGGATTGTTCTATGTGCTGATTATTATTATGTAACTTATTTATAGTTTATAATACTTAAGTATTTATATATTATGTAATATAATTTTGAAGTTTTTTAATATTTCATAACTTCCTAATTAGTTTTTCACATAACAGTATATTTATAAGTTTAATATGCTAAACATGGTTTCAGTTCATCTAGAGCAACTTCCACAGCATCGACTTGCAAGGCCAAACTTAATATATACATTTTTATATTAATAGAACTGAAAGTTATCTTTAATATTTTCTATTGATGAATAATACAACTATTAACATAGTTATTATATCAACAATATTATATTAACGAGATTTTTCTATTGAAAATTTTATGTGTTTCATACATAATTTTTCAGTCAGTCTTAACTGCCATTATATCCACTTCATCCTTGGCACCCACCCTTGTCCTCTCTCCAGAGTTCACAACTTCTATCATTCCTGCTAGAGTCCATTGTGCCTAATTACTCTCCCTGCTCACTCCTTAGTGCCAGCTCCTCCCCCGAGCTCTAGTTAGCTTATCCTGAGACTCTTTTCTAAAGAAGGCCAGGTTTTCCTCACCTGACCACCATGTGCCACCAATATTTCCTCAGCCAAGGTTGGGCGCTATTACCCATTTCTACAGTTTCATGCTGGGTTTTGTCCAGCTGATCTTGCATGGGTCTTGTGCATCCTGATACCAATACTGTAGGTTCATATGAACCGGGTCCTAGGAGCTTGTAGGATTCATTTCCATTTGGTCTTGCATCACCTCCCTGGCTCTTACAATCTTTCTGCCCCCTTTTCCACAATGTTTCCTGAGCCCTGACTGAATGAAGCTGAATATAGGCCTGTCCATGGAACTACACTCTGTAGAATTCTAATCTTTATGGTTTGGCCATTCAGGCCCTTTTGGGTTCATGTTCTCCTGTCACATGGAGGCTCTTCCTTAACAAGGGCTAAGAAGTAGTTAATACCTCCTTGATTCCTTGTTCCTATGATGCTTGGGTCTTGTGTACAGAGATTGCATTGTAGATGTGTTGCCCAGGCATGAGCCATTCACAGACCATGTCTGTGTGTGCCCAGTTGTGGGACTCTGTACTATTCTCATCTGGAGCAAAGAACCTTCTTTTATAAGTGAGGTCTGAGACATTTGTCTTAAATATAAGGATATTTCTTTGGAAGTTAGTAAAATATTACCTTAGCCTAGGGATGTGTCTACCTTGTGGAAAGGTCTAAGGTCTATGAATTTTCCAGGTGTGTGGATGTGGTTATGTTAACAATGCCATACATAAGTTTCCTTCCACTGTGTGGGCTTTCGATCCCATTGGTTAGCCATTGATTTCACCCAAGATAGAAGTGGCACTATTGCACCAATGTTGTATGCTGTGCTGGACATTGATGTGGATATTTGGTTTGAGGCTGATGTTAGACTATCTGTTGATGATCTCCCTTAGTTGTTGTCATAGTGCTCTCCGCAGCTTTGAGAGCTAACCTTTAGGTCATATCAACCTTCATTGCTCAAGGTCCAGTGTCCAAAGTATATCCTCTCTTCAGCAATAGGGTTAAGGTTCTGAGAGACAATAAGGGGCTGTGGCAATAGGCTGTGTAAGTTTGGGAGTCGTTTGAACTGCCCTGGCCAAGGACTCAAAGGAAGTTTTCTCCTGACTGACATTGTTTCTTGATATGAAAACTTCAGATTGTTAGACCAACATGATTCTCTCAGTTTTTTTTTTACCCTAGCAAGGCATTATTTATCTCTCCACTCTCCCTTTACCTGTCTAGCCCTCCATCCTTATCTTCCCCATGCCTTCTCCATTTAAATGATCCCAATTTCTCCACTGATACTGGCTGTCTCTTATAGCTCCACTCTGTGGGTTTTCTCTTCACTTCTTTTATTGTTTCTTTTTCTGTAGAGAAGCTTTTTCGTTCAATGACATCCCAGTTGTTGATTGCTGACCTTATTTCCTGTGCAACTACTGTCTGATTTAGATAGTCTTTTCCTATAGGTTACTGCCAATGTTTTCATTTTCTAACATTTTCAGAGTTTCAAGTTTCACAATGAGGTCTTTGATCAATTTAGAGTTGACTTTTCTGCAAGATGAAAGGTTGGAGTTTAGGTTCATTCTTCTACAAGTGGTGATCCAGTTTTGTTAGGATCATTTGCTGAAGATACTACCTCTCCTCCACTTATCAAATATCAGGAGGTCTTTGATTTTGTTTCACTGATCCATGAGTCTATTTTTGTGCCATTATCATGCTACTTTTATGGTTATATCTCTGTAATATAGTCTGAAATCTGGTATAGTAATTCCCATTGTATTACTCTTTGTGCTCAGGGTTAAAATTCAATACTCATGCATAAAATGCTTATCTTCGTATATTTATGTTTGTCTATTCAGGATGTTTCTGATCTAGTGTCTTGTTCTTTCAGTTAGCATGTTCTTTACTTATGTATATGTTTTAGTTTTATTTTTATATTAAATTTTGTGAACTTCATATATTTTGATAACATTTACATTCCCATACTGTATATGCTCCTTCTTGACTACTCTTCACCTTATTTTTGTGCCCTAATATTTAAATATAAGCATATCTATAAATATAAATATGTATATATTAAGTCCTACAGAGTCAGTTTTGTGTCCCTAGTAGCCAGTGGTTGTGGCTTCATCCACTGAAGCCTGTTCACGGTACAAAAATTCTTATCCTTCATGAGACTGACTTTCCTCTTCCCAGCAAACATCAGTTACTAATTAGTTCCTCAGGTAAGGTTGGATTTCTTATCAAGCCCTCCATGTATATGCTGGATTCTGTCCTGTTTGAACTTACTTGGACTTGTGGATGCTGTCATCTTTGCTGTGAGTTCATGTGAGTAACTGCCCAGCTGTCTGGAATCCTCTGTTTTCTTGTGGTTATCCACCTCTGCTGGCTCTTGCAATCTTTCCACTCCCTTTCCTCAACAATTCCTGAGACTTGGGAGGTAGGAGTTTGAAGTCAATGTCCTGTTCATCCTATTCAGGGATAAGATGTCTGTGTCCACTTATTACTGCATATTGGCTAGTTATGAGTCTCTGTATTAATAACCATATACTATATAAGGAATGTTCTCTGCTGAGAGTTGAGAGATGCATTTATCTATGGATATAACAATGTCATTAGAACACAGTTTAATACTTTTATAGACTAGGGAATGTTAATGAGGTAGGCATGGCAAAGGATGGAGTATTGGAATGAATAACTAACACTAAAGGCCTTTAGAAAAAACTCATATGTAAATCTACCACTATAGAGATTTAAATATATATATATATATATATATATATATATACACATTATAAAGAGATTAAAATTATTACCTCATACAGGGGGACATTGCTCAGTCTAGACACCATTGCCTAACAAAGAAAAGCCAAATTCCAGGAATCAACTCCCTATTTTGAAGCTGACCGAGACCCACTAAAGCCTCAAAAAATACTGGCCATTTCTCCTCCTCTTGATTACCCACCAGACCTTCATAGTAAGTTTCTACTGTGCAGACAATACCATAGATGAGCTGTAGAATAAAAAGCTTGAGCTGACTTCAAAGCCTCATTTCTGCTGGCTAGTATTAATAGTGCTGTAAGGTGCTGTGCAAGCCACCTGAAGAGAAAGTTTATCATCAACATTAGCCAGCTGTGAATTCTATGAGCTACAACACCTGCCTTGTAAAGTTATGCCATTGGTACAGTAGCAGGTAAATGGATGGAACTAGAAGCCGTTATCCTAAGTGAAGTAACAGTCTCAGAAAAATATATGGTGTCCCTCATTTGTGAATCCTAACAACAAATCTCTATTTGTAAGGCAAACTGAATTATCGTTTTTGCTTTCTTTGGTAGTAAATACCCTGATGTCAACTTGCTATGTAATGTAGGAATGTAAAGTAATAATTTCTCTTTACCTGCATACATCCCTACTGTCAAAATGTGAATCCCTAAACATGTTTTGGAAATAACCTATAGTTTCTTTTCAGATGTCATAATTTTGGTATATGTGTGGCATGCATATATGCGTGTTTTGAAGCAATACATATTGGAAGGAACAACAACAACAACAACAACAACAAAGACTGGGTCAAAGAACTGAGTGAAACAGTAAGCTTCTGCCCAAAACGGTAAACTGCATTGAAAAATAAAAAAAAAAGGCTGAGAAAAAATGAAAGACATGTACAGCAGAATGCATGGGCTCTAGTGGGGTGGGGGGGCAAGTAAAGGGGAATGGGTCTAGATTTGACTAAGAAATGTATGAAATGCACAAAATTTCAATTTAGAAAGAGAAAAAAAAAAGAACCTGACTCTAGAAATCCCACAGGCCATAGAAGAAAGCCTAATACTATTATTCTGTTAATACATAAATCACTAACCTGACAATTATCATGTTTTTGAGGTCTGGCAATACTTCACCTCTTCTTGGTGCCAAGTAACTCTCCATTGTATGAACGTTGCATTAAGCCAATCTTTCATTAAGTTGATCAGCATGTCTTTCTTTTATTTGGTATTTTCAGTAAAGCTACTATGAACATTCATGAATAATTTTTTATAGGTTTATAAACACTCTTGGCTGAAGTTATAGAGTTGAAATTGTTGGGTTATATGGTAAATTTTTAATATGTATATATCTTCAACAATTGCAAGAACTTCCCAACTCCTTAACAAACTCCTGTACCATCTCAGAGCTCTACCAGCAATGTATGACCATTTCTGTCTTTCACAGCCTTGCCAACCTCTGTTACTGTATGTAAATTCAACTGTAGCTATTTGAGCAGCCGTGGAGTGTTGTAAAATGTTTTGATTTTTCATTTTCCTTTTTATGAAATAAAATTCATTTATTGAGTTTTCATATAATACTTAATTCTATGATAAAATAATGAAAATTCTCATCACTAAATATGCACATACAAAAATTATGGGTCAGACAGATAGCTCATAAAATAAAAGCATTTGCCACAGAAAACAAGCAACATGATTTCCGTCCCTACAACCTGTGCCAGAATTAGAGAACAAAGTTTCTTATCTATAGATACCAACACACACACACATACACACACATACACACACACACACACACACACACAAAATGGTGTACACTGCCTAGATAACTCCATTTTGTTTTAGTGACTCCATCTTAATGACTGAACCCTGGCCCAGAACAAGTCCAGTAAGTCCAGGAAGAACCAGTTGGTTATCTCCTCTCCACAATGTCTTGTGACCACCTACCTTGTCTTTTGTCAATGTTTTACAATTGCCTTCAGTCCACTCATTTATTTTTTAATATTTATATGTTCTTTATTAAAAACATTTTATATTTCTAAAATTTCAGAGAACAAAGTAGGTTTAAGTTTCTGAAATGACACAGAGATTAGCATTGTCCTGTTTGATGTTGGTCAGAAGCTGCATGGTGTCTGTTGCTTCCCCTCTCCACTTTGCTCCTCAAGTTCCTGCTATTCCTGCTGGTTGATGGGTGAGTCACAGGAAAGGAAAACGGCAGAAACATCATACCTGAGGGTTACCTTTTTGCTCCATTTTCCCTAAGGGTACTCCACTAATTTCTACACTTTCAGGGGGAAAGGGAATCTTTGAAAACTACGTAGGTCATTATGCCTGGTACTTAAGCATCATGACAGACACCTTGGCTGGTACAGACGGTGTTTCATCTGATTTTTCCATGTCATAGATATCACACATTTGTTCAAAAATAGTAAAATTATTTTGAAGGTTAAGTTTATTTTTATTAATCTTTTACTTCATGAGGTTACTCAGTGGGGATTTCTTTTATAGAAATAAACATATTCTATTCTATTTAGATGATTAATTTTTCTTATTAAGATTCAGAAACTGGGCTGGAGAAATGGCTCAACAGTTAAGAGCACTGGCTGCTCTTGAAGAGGACCTGGGTTCAATTCCCAACACCCACATGTCAGCTAACAACTGCCCAGACAGGACAACCGATGCTCTCCTCTGACTTATGACATGGGTGTATTCACATACAATGCACCCATACATGTAAAATAAAAATAAATAATAAAATAATTAAGAAAAAGTCAGAAACCCCTTTTTAAAAAATGATTGCTGTTAAGCATAATTGAACTGTCATATAAAACATTTTATTGTAAAATAATTTTTACTTTCAGTTTTAATTCACATTATGTTTTTCTAATATTAGTATTCAATGTCTATATTGCTTTATTTTATAAATTACCTAGATTAATCCTCAAAATATTTTAATACAATCTATTGTCAATTGTATATCATCTGATACAGTTTGGATTTAAAGTATTCTTCCAAATCCCATGTACCTGTCAGGATTGGTTTCCACCTGATTATCTGGTTGCATCGTGGAGAACTTATCTGTGGATTACTCAACTCACAACTTCATAATCAATGGGCTATTGGTAGTTGATAAAAATTTAGGAAATGTGGGGCTGGAGAGATAGCTAGCGTTAAGAGCACCAACAGCTCTTGCAGAGGACCTGGGTTCGATCCCCAGCACCCACATGGTGGCTGAGAACCATCTGTAACTCCAATTCCAGGAGAACTCTAGTTCCAGGGGAATCCAAGACCCTCTTCTGACCTCTGCGGTATTGCACAACACGGGTGCACAAACCTACATGCAGACAGTAGTCATACACATACAAAAATAAATTAAATTAAAAAAAAAATTAGGAAATGGGATCCGGTCGAATGGGGCTGTTCCTGGGTGTTCTTTGGGGTCATATCTTGTCCCCAGCCTCCTTCTCTCCCCACTTTCATTACTGACCATCATGATCTAAACAGATTCCTCCACTACACTACCTATAACCATGACATTTTTTTTCTGCCTCAAACCCAAAGCAATAGAAGGAACCAACTGTGGACTGAAACCTCTGGAGCTGTGAGCCAAAATGGAATACTTCTCCTTCAACAGTATTTTCTTAAGTATTTTTGTAACAATATCAAAATTGACTAATATTTTGCTTATTTCAAGAAATTTTACAAACAATACGTGTTTAACAACAGATGGCTTAAACGAAAACCATTATTACTTAAAACCATCAAAAGAGAATGTTTATCACTCTTTGAACTACTGATAGTTTAATAAATATTTGAAGCAATAGAATTTAAAATGGCTTCAATGACCTTACCTCCATAATCATGTTCCTTTATATTGCAGAAGAATTATTTCTGGTCAGGCTTAACTGAATTCTTTAGGAACATTAAAATCAAGATATTTTTCCTTTGGAAAAGAGTACACTCAGGAGAGGGAGTTTCTCAAGTTTTGCACCTGATCCAAACTAGGGAATTAACAACATCTTCTCAAAGTTAAGAAGGATGTCAGCAGAGAAGCCAGGACCTGTGTGATAACCACATGAGACTTGGTTATACTAGCACTTTGGCTAAACCTGAAGGTGGATTCTTTCTCAGAATTGAGTAGTGCCAACACCTTCATTTCCACATGGTGAGGTCTAGACAGGGAACCCATCCAAATGTGTGATGCGAGCAATGGTGCAGCAATCATTGAGTCTTTAAGTGCTGGTTATAGTAATTCATTATACAGCAAATTATATTATCATGGAATACTAAATCAAGAAAAATCATAAAGGCCAAAAAAGTTTAATTTTCTCCCACTCTGTGGGTTTTCTCTTCATTTCCTTGATTAGGGAATGGAAACTCATACGACCATTATGGAAGGCAGTGTGAAGAACCCTTAAAAGACTCAGAATGAGCCTACCACCTGACACAGCCATACCACTTCTGGGTATATACCCACAAAACTCATCCTACCACAAAGCTACATGCACAGCCATGTTTATAGCAGCTCTCTTCACAATAGTGAAGAGCTAGAACCAACCCAAGTGCCCCTCAACAGACGAATGGATAGAGAAAATGTGGTACATCTACACAATGGAGTTCTATGCAGTGGTAAAGAAAGATGAGATGAAATTTGCAGGTAAATGGATGGAACTAGAAGATATTATATTACATGAAGTAACACAGTCCCAGGAAAACAAAAGATGAATGGTATCCCTCATCTGTGGATGCTAGCACCAAGTACCTAGTTCTAACGCAAATTGAGCAACACTAATGCTATATTCCTCACAATCAACACAACCATTCTCTTTTATTATGAATCCCTAGACAGGTCCTAGAACTAACCTAACACTTATTTTCAGACTATGGAATTTTGGTATATGATGGTGGACATGTATACATATTACAGTGTAACATGAAGTTAAAATGGAAAAGGTGAGTCAAGAAATATGATATGGAAATAACAGTTTGTTTTCCAGAAGATACAATTTTAGTATAGGTGTGATGTATCAGGCTGGTGTAACTTGGCCTTTCTGGGTGCTTAATGACCATACTTAATGCCCATACCAATTTGGCTGAGGGACCTAAGGGATAAATTTGTTCCTTGCCCTCAGAGGTAAACTAAGTCTCAGGGGAATATGCATGGGGGCATCTCCTGAAATGTCCTGCAAATGTGAGTCACAGTCTTCCCTGTGAGAGGCGGTCTTGGAGATCCACTGATGGGACTCTAGCCAATGTCCACCCTATAAAGAGGAAAGTCTGCTCATGCTTCAAAGAGAAAAGTCTGGTCTAGCAAAACCTAACTGTATCCTCTAGTGGATGGAACTGGTGGTCGAAAAACCAAAAGGATCCAGGGGCTACCCCCACCCCGAAAAAAAAAAAATTGAGGACCAGATCCTCAGCTGACCTTGAGAAAACAGAAACCTTGGTTAATCTGGGCTGACTGTGTGGCCTTAAGTATCCAAAAGGAAAGTAGTGGTGGCACACACCTTTAATCCCAGCACTCGGGAGGCAGAGGCAGGAGGATCTCTGTGCGTTCAAGGCCAGACTGACCTACAGTGGGAGCTCCTGGCCAGTTGGGACTAAAGGGAGACTCATAAAATGGACTGAGGCAGCTTNACTCCAGTTAAAGGGAATCCAACACCCTCTTCTGACCTCTGCAGCATTGCCACGAGGGCACAAACCTACATGCAACAAGTAAATTCACATAACACATACAAAAACAATTAAAAAAATTATAGATAAGGTCGGCACTATATAGTCCTGGCATGGTCAGAACTCGCTCATGTAAGGAAGTCAGGCTGGCCAGGAGTTGGCGCACCCTTTATCCTAATGCCAACCTACACAGAAGCAAGAGGCGGTGAGATCTTTGTGAGTTCAAGGCCAGCCTGGGCTACAGAGTGAGTTCCAGGACAGCTGGGGCTACAGGGAGACCCTGTCTCAAACAAGACCAAAAAAAAAAAACAAAAAAAGTTGAGAGAACCCAGGACTCTATGGGATAAAAAAGAACTAACTCCAGTTGTCCCCTGGCTTCCATGCATACGACATCACAGTCACCACAACACACACACACACACACAGCGACAGACACATAACACTGAATTTTGTTTTTAGGTTTTGTAACTTGGAAGGGAAAGCTGGTGCATGAGACCCAGTTTCTGCCTAAACCCTTTCTTCTTTTAGCCATCCTGCCTCATTGACCTCTCAATCAGGAATCTTGACCTGACACCTGGAGTAGGTTCTCAGGCCCCCCCCGCCCCCCTCGTTGATCCAGCCCACTTGTGACACTCTGATGTTCACTAGAAGTAGGGTCGAGAGTCTGGAGGGATGGCCTGGCGGATGCGCGCCAACCACTTGAAGGGACGCGGTTAAAATGTCCAAGCACCCACATGGCGGGCCGAGCAGCCGTCTGAAGCTCCCGAATCCAGAGAGAACTACCAGTTCCAGGGGAATCTGACACCCTCTTTCTGACCTCTGTGGCATTGCACACACGAGTGCACACGCCTGTGCATGCAGAAGTACATTCATACACATACCGAAATAAATAAAATTTAAAAAAAAGAAAAATATTTAAAAAGAACAGTAGGTCCAAACGATACCTTTCCCAGCTAATTTGCCAGAGAAGCATGTGGGTCTCACACCTTAGCCACCTTGGAAGACCAACTTCCCTTCAGAGAAATCATATGGGGAGGCTCAGAGCCAAAAGGTCCACTGGGACCAGCCTGGCTGCCCAGGACAGTCCACTGGAACAGCTCGGCTGCCCAGGCACAGGGGTCCACTGGAGCCAGCCTCGGGAGCCCAGGCACAGGGGTCCACCTGGAGCCAGCCTCGGTGCCAGGCACAGGTCCACTGGACCAGCCTCGGTGCCCGCACAGGGGTCCACTGGAGCCAGCCTCGGCTGCCCAGGCACAGGGGTCCACTGGAGCCTGCCTCGGCTGCCCAGCACAGGGTCCACTGGAGCCACCCTGCTGCCCAGGCACAGGGGGTCACTGGAGCCAGCTCTCGCTGCCCAGGCACAAGGGGTCCACTGGAGCCAGGCTTGGCTGCCCAGGCACAGGGGTCCATCTGGAGCCTCTTCCCTGATCCGAGAGGCTGATCCCACCAGCAGTGCAGGCTCTGGAGCTCTCTTCCAACATACCAAGCTATTTTAGGATTTGTTTTTGTTTTTTTTGTCTTTTTTGAGACAGGGTCTCCCTGAAAGCCCCAGTTGTCCTGAACTCACTCTGTAGACCAGAGCTGGCTTGGAACTCACAAGATCCACCGGCCTCTGCTCCCAAGTGCTAAGATAAAAAGCGAGTGCCACCACGCCCGGCGCTATTTGGTTTTTTGTGTTGTTTGTTTGAACAGTGTCTTTCCATGTAACCCTACGGAGCCATCTCTTCAGACCAAATTTGAATTAATTAATTAATTATTATTAATTAATAATTTGGTCTTTTGAGGCAGGGTCTCCCTGTAGCCCAGCTGTCCTGGAACTCCACTCTTTGGAGCAGGCTGCATGAACTCTCACAAGAATCCACCTGCCTTCCTCCCAAGTGCTAATTTTATTTTATTTTTATGTGTATGAGTGTACTGTCTGCATGTCAGTTGTGCACCTGTGTCATGCGTTGCGAGAAGGTCAGAAGAGGATCGGACTCCCCTGAACTGGAGTTAAAGATGGTTTTCAGCCACCATGTGTGTGTGCTGGGCATCGAACCTGGGTCCTCTGCAAGAGCAGTCGGCGCTCTTAACCATGCCTCTCTCCAGCCCCAAATTTAATTTTGTTAATTAAAGTAAAATAAAAGTTGGGGGCTGGAGAAAATGGCTCAGAGGTTAAGAGCACCGACTTTTTTTTTTTTTTTTTGGTTCTTTTCGAGACAGGTCTCCCTATAGCCCCAGCTGACGCTGGAACTCACGAACTCACTCTTAGACCAGGGTGGCCTTGAACTCACAAAGATCCGCCTGCCTCTGCGCTCCTGAGTGCTAGGATTAAAAGGCGTGTGCCACCACGCCCGAATCAACTGCTCTTGCAGAGGACCCAATTGGATCCCCAGCACCCGCATGGCGGCTGAGAACGTCTTGAAGCTCCAATTCAGGAGAAACTCCAGTTCCAGGGGAATCCAACACCCTCTTCTGACCTCTGCGGCATTGCACGACACAGTTCACAAACCACATGCAGAAAGTACATCATACAAATACAAAAATAAAAAAAAGTTTAGATAAGGTCTCACTATCATAGTCCTGGCTGGTCATAGACATCAACTATGTAAGAAGTCAGGTCGGCCAGGAGTGGTGGCGACCGCCTTTAACTCTACACTCAGAGCCAAGGCAGTGGGATCTTTGTGATTTCAAGGCCAGCCTGGCTACAGAGTGAGTTCCAGGACAGCTGGGGCTACAGGGAGACCCTGTCTCAAAAAGACCAAAAAAAAACAAAAAAAAAAGAGAAGCTAGCGACTCAAGCTCACACAAGATCCTCCTGTATCTGATTCCTGAGTGCTGAGATTATAGTTTTATACCATCTTGGTTATGTGGTGTTGGGTATTGAATCCAGGTCTTTCATGCAGACCTCCATCCTAATCTCAATGTATTAAAATCTTTATATGTATTTATTTATTTATTTTTTTTAGTTTTTTTTTTGTCTTATTTTTTTTTTTTTGAGACAGGTCTCCCTGTAAGCCCCAGCTGTCCTGAACTCAATCTGTAGACCAGGTGGCCCTTGAACACAAAGATCCGCCTGCCTCTGCCCTCCCAGTGCTAGGATTAAGGCATGCGCCACCATCGCCCTGCTATTTAGTCTTTTTGAGCAAGGTATTCCTGTAGCTCCAGCTGTCCTGCGAACTCCATTATTGTAGAAACAGGAGCTGGCCGGGGCTGGAGAGATGGGCTAGCAGTAAGAGGCCGACCGCTCTTACGAGGACCAGGGTTCCTTATCCCCAGCATCCCACATGGCGGCCGAGAGCCGTCTGAAACTCCAATTCCAGGAGAGCCCAGTTCCAGGGAATGGGCATCCGAGACCCCTTCTGACTTCTGCGGAATTAGCACGCACGACACGGGTGCACAGACTATGCATGCCGAGAAGTACATTCATACACATACAGAAATAAAATAAAAGGATGGCATAGAAATATTGCGGGATTATTTTTAAAAAAAAAAAAAAAAAAAAACGCAACAGGCTGTCTTGAACTCACCAGTTGCCCTTTTGAGTGCACCACAAGCCTGTTTCTTTTTTTTTTGTTTTTTTTGTTCTTTCGAGACAGGGTCTCCCTGTAGCCCAGTCTCCTGGAACTCGCTCTGTAGACCAGGCTGGCCTTGAACTCACAAAGATCTGCCTGCCTCTGCCTCACCAAGTGCTAGGATTAAAGGCATGCGTCCCCTGCCCGGCTGGTTTTTTTTTTTTTTTTTTTTGGACTTTTCATAGAACAGGGTCTCTCTCATAAGCCCCAGCTGACCTGGAACTCACGAAATCACTCTATAGGACCCAGGGTGGCCTTGAACTCACAAAGGATCCGCCTGCCTCTGCCCTCCTGAGTGCTAGGATTTAAAGGCGACGTGTGGCCACCACGCCCGATTTACAACTGCTATTGCAAGGACCCAAGTCTGGATCCCCAGCCACCCGCATGGCGGATGCAGAACGTCTGAAACTCCAATTCCAGGAGCAAAACTCCAGTCTCCAGGGGAATCCATACACCCTCTCTTCTGACCTCTGCGGCATTGCACGGACACAGGTGCACAAACCTACATGCAGACAGTACCATTCATACACCATACAAAAATTTAAAAAAAATTTTAGATAAGCGTCTACCTATATTTCCTGGCTGGTCTAAGACTCAGTAAATCAGGCTGGCCAGAGTGGTTTGGCAGCACGCCTTTAATCCTTAGCACTCAAGAGCACGTAGGCAGGTGGATCTTTGCTGAGTTCAAGGCCAGCCTGGCTACTAGGTGAGTTCCGGACAGCTGGGGCTACAGGGAGACCCTGTCTCAAAAAGAACCAAAAAAAAAAAATAAAAAAAAAACGAAGCTAGGCTGACGTCAAGCTCAAAAAGATCCTCCTGATCTGATTCCTGAGTGCCTGATATTAATTAGGTTATCCATATTTGTGTTGTTGGGGATTGAATCAGGTTTTCATGCATGACCTCCATCCTAATCGTCAATGTTATTAAAAATTTTATGTATTATTTATTTTCTTGATTTATATATTATTTATTTAGTCTTTTTGAGCAAGGTCTTCCTTGTAGCTCCATGCTGTCTGGAACTCATTATGTAGAACAGCGGGCGGGGCTGGAGGGATGGCCTAGCATGGTTAAGAGCGCGACCGCTCTTACAGAGGACCAGGGTTCTATCCCAAGCCACCCACATGGCGGCGAGAGCCGTCTGAAACTCCAATTCCAGGAGAAGCTCCAGTTCCCAGGGGAATCCGAGACCCTCTTTCTGACCTCTGCGGCATGCACCACGTACACGGGTGCACCAGACCTTGCATGCAGACAGTACATTCATACACATTACAGAAATAAATAAACTTTTTTTTTTGCTTGGTGCTTCTTTGATTATTTTAAAAAAAAAAAAAAAAAAAAAAAGGCTTGGCTTGAAACTCCACATGCCTCTTGAGTGCACATCAAGCCTGGCTTTTGTTGTTTGTTTGTTTTTTTGTGCTTTTCGAGACAGGGTTCTCCCTGTAGTGCCACAGCTCTCCTGGAACTGGCTTGCAACCAGCGGCCTTGAACCACAAAATATGCTGCCTGCCTCTGCCTCCAAGTGCTGGAATTAAAGGCATGCGCCACCATGCCCGGCTGGTTTTTTTTTTTTTTTTTTTTTTTTTTGGACTTTTCGAGACCAGGGTCTCCCTATAGCCCAGCTGACCTGGAACTCACAACTCACTCTGTAGACCAGGGTGGCCTTGAACTCACAAAGATCCGCCTGCCTCTGCCTCCTGAGTGCTAGGGATTAAAGGCGTGTGCCACCAGCCCGACTTCAACTGCTTCTTGCAGAGGACCCAGATGGTTCCCCCGCACCGCATGGCGGCTGAGAACCGTCAGAAACTCCAATTCCAGGAGAAACTCCAGTTCCATGGGAATCCAACACCCTCTTTCTGACCTCTGCGGCATTGCACGACACAGGTGCACAAACCTACATGCAGACAGTACATTCATACACATACAAAAATTTATAAAAAAATTTTAATAAGGTCTCACTATATAGTCCTGGCTGGTCTAGAACTCACTATGTAAGAAGTCAGGCTGGCCAGGAGTGGTGGCACGCCTTTAATTCCTAGCACTCAAGAGCCAGAGGCAGGTGGATCTTTGTGAGTTCAAGGCCGCCTGGTCTACAGAGTGAGTTTCCAGGACAGCTGGGGCTACAGGGACCCTGTCTCAAAATGACCAACAAAAAAAAAAAAAAAAGTGACGAGACCCAGACTTTTGGCTCTATTTAAAAAAAGAACTAACTCCAAGTTGTCCTCTGGCCTTCCATGCACATACCACGCAACATTTACACACACACACACACAACACACAAACACACACACACACTATAATTTTTGTTTTTTCTGAACTTGGAATGGAAAGCTGTGTGCATTGATACCCAGTTTCTCCCTAACCTTCTTCTTTAGCCATCCTGCCTCTTGACCTCTCCATCAGGAATTTTGACCTGACACCTGGAGCTAGGTTCTCAGCCCCCCCGCCCCCTCGTTGAGTCCAGCCCACTTGTGCATCTGTGTTCACTAGAAGTTAGAGTCGAGGAGTCTGGAGGGATGGGCCTGGCGGATGAGCGCCAACCACTCTTGCAGAGGCACCCGGTTAAATCCTAGCACCCACATGGCGAGCCGAGAGCCTTCTGAAGTCCAATTCCAGGAGAACTCAGTTTCAGGGGAAATCTGACCCCTTCTGACCTCTGTGGCATTGCACGACACGGGTGCACACGCGTGCATGCAGACAGTACTTATACACATACCGAAATAATAAAATTTACAAAAAAAAGAAAAAAATATTTTTAAAAAGAGTTGAGTCCAAACGATACCTTTCCCAGCCTAATTTGCCAGAGAAGCATGTGGTCTCACAGCCTTAGCCACCTTGGAAGACCAACTTCCCTTCAGAGAAATCATATGGGGAGGCTCAGAGGCCAAAGGTCCACTGGAACCAGCCTTCGGCTGGCCAGGCACAGGGGTCCACGGAACCCAGCACTGGCTGCCCAGGCACAGGGTCCACTGGAGCCAGCCTCGATTGCCCAGGCACCAGGGGTCCACTGGAACCAGCCTCGGCTGCCCAGGCAGCAGGGGTCCACTGAGCCAGCCTCGGATGCCCAGGCACAGGGGTCCACTGGAGCCTAGCCTCGGCTGCCCAGGCCACAGGGGTCCACTGGAGCCAGTCTCGCTGGCCAGGCACAGGGGTCCACTGGAGCCAGCCTGGCTGCCCAGGCACAGGGGTCCACTGGAGCCAGCTGGCTGCCAGGCACAGGGTCCATTGGAGCCAGCTTCCCTGACCGAGAGGCTGATCCACCAGCAGTGCAGGCATCTGGAGCTCTCTTCCAACATACAAGCTATTTAGGATTTGTTTTGTTTTTTTGTCTTTTTGAGACAGGGTCTCCCTGAGCCCCCAGTTGTCCTGGAACTCACCTGTAGACCAGGACTGGCCTTGAAACCACAAAGATCCACCTGGCCTCTGCCTACCAAGTGCTAGGATAAAAGCGATTGCCACCATGCCCGGCTGCTATTTGGGTTTTTTGTGTTGTTTGTTTGAGACAGTGTCTTTCCATGTAACCCTAGCGGAGCCATCTCTTCAGCACCAAATTTAATTAATTAATTAATTAATTAATTAATTAATTAATTTGGTCTTTTTGAGACAGGGTCTCCCTGTAGCCCCAGCTGTCCTGGAACTCACTCTGTGGAGCAGGCTGGACTTGAACTCACAAAGATCCACCTGCCTCTGCCTCCCAAGTGCTAATTTTATTTATTTTTATGTGTATGAGTGTACTGTCTGCATGTCAGTTTGTGCACCTGTGTCATGCGTTGCCGAGAAGGTCAGAAGAGGGCATCGGACTCCCCTGGAACTGGAGTTAAAGATGGTTTTCAGCCACCATGTGGGTGCTGGGCATCGAACCTGGGTCCTCTGCAAGAGCAGTCGGCGCTCTTAACCACTAGGCCATCTCTCCAGCCCCAAATTTAATTTTGTTAATTAAAGTAAAATAAAATGTTGGGGGCTGGAGAAATGGCTCAGAGGTTAAGAGCACCGACTTTGTTTTTTTTTTTGGTCTTTTCGAGACAGGGTCTCCCTATAGCCCCAGCTGGCCTGGAATTCACTCTGTAGACCAGGTTGGCCTTGACCTCACAAAGATCCGCCTGCCTCTGCCTCCTGAATGCTAGGATTAAAGGCGTGCACCACCACGCCCAGCTTATTTTCTTTTTAACTGGTAAAGGTCTTTCAACTTATTTACTATATGCTAAAGAACCGGTTTAGCTTTATATCACAGGCAGTAGAAACAGATTTATTTTAAAAGCTTGTGTAAAGGGGGACCTGGAAATATAAGTAAACCTGTGATGTGACTTCTTCAAACTTAAAATTCTTCAAACTATCCTTGTAGGTTCAGGTTCAACCCCAGAAGATCTGATATTATAGAGTCTTGACAAGTAAGTTACTTCCTTGGAGGAAATAATTTTTTTTATTTTTTATTTTTTATTTTTTTCTTCTTTATTATTTTTTCATTTTTTAACAATAAGTAATAATTTATGAGTACAAGCATCCTTCATGTAAAACCAATTTGCAAGCAGTTGCACCCAAATAAATTTTCCCAGTACAAAACTTAAACCTTGTAGAGGCAGCTTGAACTATTTAGTAAAATTTCTCTTTCCAATGTTTGTAAAGAATTTGACTCAGTTCACATGTGGGACCAGTGTATTTCAAGCTTATACAAATCAGAGCTGTAAATAACTTATAGAGCTCTGCCTTAAGGTTTCTGGTGTTCTTTGTATTTCTTAGATTTACTCTTTTACTAAGAAGTTTCTAAGAAATACTATTCCAATAATATTTTATTTAAAATATACCAAGAAGCATGACCTATTTTTCTTTTTTTGTCTTTTTTGAAACGGGGTCTTACTGTAACCCCAGCTGTCCTGGAACTCACTATCTAGAGCAGGCTATCTTTGAACTCACAGAGATCTACCAGCCTTTGCCTCCTCAGGGCTGGGATTAAAGGTGTGAGCCACCATGTCTGGTGACTTATTTCTTATCAATTAAACATTTATATACATGTTATAAGCATATAACATGATAAAGACTTTGGGGTAGTTTTCACCTCTTCAGCATCTTTGGCCTTAGCTAAAACAAATTATATTGTTCAGAAATTTATTCATTGACTGTCAAGTAAACCCTGTGCCCTATGCTGAGATTGTACCTCCACAGGGTAAGATATGGTCTCTGCCCTTCAGTAACTGCATACAAACAGGTGAGAAACATAAAATGCGACAAATTTTATAAATATTGTGCCAAGACGGAATTTTGATTTACTGTGCAGTGAAATTTGTATACCAAAGGAAGTTCCATACTAAATAAATTTATTAAGGGAATTTTATTTTTATTCTGTTTGTTGAAATCACTTGAGAATGATGCTTTCCTAAATTCCATTTTCACTACAAACAGCAAAGTATAATTCAACTTTTAAACTTTTATACCAGAAACTTCAAAAAGGAATATTGTTCATTATATTATTTCTGTTTTTTTGAAACTGTGAGATTGTGAGGGCAAAGTACTTGATTTATAGTATTATAGAAATACTAAGAATTAATTTTTCCAGTATGCTGACTATCATAATTACTATGGGAAAAATGGAACTAGGAGTACATCCTGACAACCAAAGAAGGGAATTCTTGGCTTGGTAATATTTCATAAATCAACTTTAAAATCTTTTATACTAGATTGACAGATTATGCAATAACTAAATTTTTATAATACTTAAAGATCCAGAGAAAAGGAACCCAACAGTACAATAAAATTTGTATATACATAGAAACTTCAGTTTTCAGTAAGTGGAGTTAGTTAGTAAAGTTTAATGGCCATGGAACATTACCTTGAATATCGGTAACTGTTGGTTTATAGTGAAGGTTCTATCTTGGTCAAATTCTGAATTTTAACTCTGCTATAAAATAAGTTTACCCATATGTTATTTATTTGTTCTCTCATTTACTTCCTGCATTCTCTTACTTTAAACTCTTTATGTTCAAATTGCACAACTGTTAATATTTCCTTCCAGGGCTGAGAGACATTGTGAGTGACATCTGTGAGATTCCACTTTAATGTGTAAGATATACTAATGTAGTTAAAAGCAATGCCTGTAGATATTTATATTAATGATAGTAACAAATCAAAAGATATCTGTTCCTGTTTAAGACCAAAGACTATTGATATATGTTACTGCAGGACACACTGGCTATAGTTTTAAAAACTGGATTTGGAAGCTGGAATGTTCCCAGGAGCTGCTGAGGTAAAGTCTTCATCTTTAGCTTGTGGTACTATCTGGAGGTGGTGAGACTGAGCTGTACTTTCGTCATTCACCCCAATCGCAGCCCTTACATTCTACCATGCCCCCTCTTCTGCAGATTGTTCCCTAGGCTTAGAAAAGGGGCACAGGTGGACAAGAAGCAAAGCAGTCTACTTTCTCTGGAGCTGTTGTCTTGGACTCTGGTCAATTCTGGCTGTTTCCTTTCATGGGCTGACAGTTTGTCGATGAATAACCTTTCAATCCTACTAATGAAGCACAAGCAATTAGGTATATAGGTATTTAAACAGTACTAATTATTATGGCAGGTTACTTTGGTATAGACACAGATGTTTGGATGGTATGTTAATCCATGAATTCTGTTTTTTTCTGTAAAATATGACAGGGTCTTACTGGTGTGGCTTTTTTATAATCATTTCATAAGCCACGGGTCAGATGAATCTGTAAACTTGTGGCATCAGCCAAGAATTATTCATCCAAGGAGAGAACCAATAGCCAATTAGATTTGGGATATACAGGCATATGGCTGCCCCTGCTGCACAGTATTTCCAGGCAGGTGAGGTGTAGCTGGTGCTGATGGAGGAGTCCTGCTTGACTCAAGGAGACCTATATTTGTTTTATTGGTTTAGTGGCCTTTGGTAACACTCTCTGGCATTCCAGAGACAAACTGTACACTTGCAAGTGCGGTCTCAATGCATCTTTCCCATGCTTACATCAGGTCTTCGATAGTAGGGCCTTATCGCCTCCCTTCTTGCAGGTATCCCAGTTTACAGGCAAGAAGCCTTTACCTTTTGGGATGGGGGCTTGGATCCCCTGGCCAATATCTCCTTGGTAGAATAATACATTGCTGATATCAAAGATCTCTTGTATTAACATATTTTGCTTAAGTGCCTAACTTAAGAAGACTTTAGTATATATTTGGATCTGAATAGAGAATAATCCTTTTCACAGTTCCTATGTCTATTAGTCAATTAAAGAAGGCAGTTTTAGGAATGGGAGCTGCTCAGATGGTTCACCAGTTAAGAGCACTGGCGGCTGATACAGAGGACCTGGGTTTGATTCCCAGCACCCGCATGGCAGCTAACAACTGCCTGGAACTCCAGATGCAGAGGATCTGACCTCTCTTCTGACCTCCTCGGGCATCGCACAATGTAAGCATACCTTACCTACATGTGTGAGCAATACACTCATACACATAAAAATAATAATTGTTTTTTTGCTGGGCGTGGTGGCACACGCCTTTAATCCTAGCACTGGGGAGGCAGAGGCAGGCGGATCTTTGTGAGTTTGAGGCCAGCCTGCTCTACAGAGTGAGTTCCAGGACAGCTGGGACTACAGGGAGATCCTGTCTCGAAAAGACAAAAAAATAATAATAATTTAAAAAATTTTTTATTTTATTTTATTTATTTATGTGTATGAATGTACTGTCTGCATGTAGGTTTGTGCACCCTTGTCGTGCAATGCTGCGGAGGTCAGAAGAGGGTGTCAGATTCCCCTGGAACTGGAGTTCTCCTGGAATTGGAGTTACAGACAGTTCTCAGCCACCATGTGGGTGCTGGGGATCGAACCCAGGTCCTCTGCAAGAGCAGTTGGCACTCTTAACTGCTAGGTCATCTCTCCAGCCCCATAATAAAATATTTTTAAAAATAAAGTTTAATTAAAAAAAAAAGAAGGCAGTTTTACCAGTTTAATAAGAGATTACCTCTATAACAGTTGGCTTCAATTTACAGTTAGAGAACGACCTCATCATCATCATATTTCTCCTTGTTCTATGGGGGGGAGAGGTAAGAAAGTCTCTCGTATTAAAACCTAGAAGGTAAGTTTTATTAGGACTCATTATAAATAGTTGTTACAAGTAGGATCCACCAAGGGGTTTGATGTCTGTAGCAATCTGAGGCTTTTCTTCCTTTCAATGTTCAGACGGGCTAACCTTTCTGCTGGCACTTCCTGGTACATCCTACACAATGCAAAACTGTATCTTTTCTTTCTCAGCCATTAAGTTGGTGACATTTTGACCTGTTGGAACAAACAAATCTTTTCCCATAGTTAGTTTTAAGCTTTGAAATGCAAGGTTTTTGACAAAAAGGTTTCATATCTATCTGTAT
The DNA here is from genome assembly GCA_009823505.1 of Rhizomys pruinosus. Lineage (NCBI taxonomy): Eukaryota > Metazoa > Chordata > Mammalia > Rodentia > Spalacidae > Rhizomys > Rhizomys pruinosus. The sequence goes on from VZQC01004771.1 coordinate 3,667,431, forward strand.
CCCCCTTTTTTACTTTATGTTTTTTTATTGACCCACGAGTCTCAAAAAGGGCAGTTGTATTACACATACCTATAGGCTGGGATCAAGTCACCCACGCTATTTTGGGTGACAGTATGTGGTTAACTTGGGAAGCAAACTTAATTTTTTAAGTTAAATCATTCTACAGGAAAAAGAGAATGCTACAAGGTGATACTGTAAAACAGAAAAATTATAGCGAGCATTTGTATGTGCCAATCCCCAAGTTCTTGTTATACAGATTTTAAGTAAAACGAATGTGGACAACAATTTATATTTCCAATTAACTCAGGTGCATTACCATTTTTTATCAGAACCTTTAAACCAATGTTGTTTAATATACACATATTTACTTTTATTTAGTCCTAAAACACCATGTAACCTGCAGACAGAATCTGGGAAAAATTGGATACTTGTTGTACACCCGTGTCCCTCTCCCACCCCTCCCACCCTTCCCAATTCACCATGGTTGTGGGGAAAGGGGAGCACTCATCCATTGCTGGTGGGAATGTAAACTTGTACAGCCACTATGGAAAGCAGTGTGGAGAAGCCTTAGAAGACTCAAAATGAGCTTGCCATTTGATCCAGCCGTACCAATCCTGGGCATATAACCACAGGACTCATCTAACTGCATAAATACATGCACAGCTATATTTATTGCAGCTCAGTTCACAATAGCAAAAAGCTGGAACCAACCCAAATGCCCATCAACTGACGAGTCGCTAGAGAAAATGTGGTACATGTACACAATGGAGTTCTATGCAGTGGTAAAGAAAGACAACATCATGAACTTTGCAGGTAAATGGATGGAGCTAGAAGACATTATATTAAGTGAAGTAACACAGTCACAGAAAAACAAACGATGGATGGTATCCCTCATATGTGGATGCTAGTGCCAATAACCCAGTTATAAATATTTCTTGTGGAGAGGGATGCATATTAAAAGAACAATGATACTGGAATTTTAAGTAGATACTAGACTATGTGAAGACTTTGGGAGATGGAGTAAATCATATTTTCTTATGAGAAGGACATGGGTTTGAGAGTCTAGGACAGAAAGTTATATTTCATTGCATCTCCTGAATTTCAGATGTTGGAACTTTCAATCCCAGTGGAGAAAATTTTAATAGGTGAAATTTAGGAAATATTAATATTGAGATGCTGAAAAATCAGTCCTAGAAAAAAAATAAAAAAAGAAAAAAAAGAGAAAAATCAGTCCTCATGGATTTGTAAATGTATTACTGAGGTAGTATAGATAGGTAGACACAGAACAAAAAGCTGACTAAAAGTTAGTGACGGTCAAGGCAATCACAGAGCTATGTGTTGCAGGATATCATATGACTCTTCAAAACAACAATAAAGACACAAGTTCATCCAAAACCAGCTGTGTGAAAATGGCCCCCACAAAGACAACCAACCATCATTAGCCTCCTTAAATGGGATCCCCTTGTCATTTGCCTTGAAAAATTAGCAGCCACCATCATGCTTTTGACACCAAATCACATCTTAAGATCCTTCGTAAGGATAAAAGGAGGTATAATCCATATCCTAAACCATTCTGGCAATGTACTGCCTCTTCCCCACCATGCCATCAATAATCCTCCTATTTATTAAAGGTTTTCCACAAAACGAGGTATTTCAAACTCCATGATGAGACTTTCTTAGTTGATCTCATATTCGACTCTGAACATGTACCTTTGGCCCATAATAACCTTGCTACCTTAATTCCTTAATAAGTCTCATCTCAAAATTCTCTGTAAATAGAGACAAGAAACTAGACATGCTAGGCAGAGGTATTACTCTGTTCTTTGTAGTTTGGAGACTTCTCCATTGCTAGAACAATCATGGGAATGAAGGACTTAGAGAAAGATGAGTTTCCACCTCAGTCTTTATTTTCTTATCTCTGAGGGATGACTCATCAAGGATTACCATATGGATTACCATATGTAAACTTTCTACTCTAGAAGCTTTCTAAAAATATGCACATATATAAAAGGAGCTTAAATGGAGTTTATATGTCTCCCTAAAAGAGGAAGACAATATCTCACAGATACCATAGACTATCAAAATAACTCATTGTTTGTATAGGTTACCTATTTTTGACTTGTTGATCTTTGGGGTCCCAATAACACAAAATACTATAGGTTATTGTCATTACTATTAGTTACCCTCTAGAAATTGAATGTAATATAATACGTTAAAGATACCACACACTGAAGTCATAGAACATGGAGAACTGAAACTGGTACTGATCTGGAAACTTTATCCCTACTGGTTAGTATTCATAGTGCTGGAAGGTGTTGTGCATAGTACCAAATGAGAAAAATAATCAACAATCTTACCCAGCTGTGTGCCCTGTGAGATGGACACACAGACCAATCAATTTGTCTGGCAAGATATGCCCACTGATGTAATAGTTGCATGAATGTTATTGGAGTAACAAACCACTTTTCGATTTCATTTAAATCCTACAAGACTCAGGGATCACTGCTAAGGAGGGGAAAGAGATTGTAAGAACTTGAGGTAATGGAAATCCTCAGACCTTTCCAAAATACAAAACAGTATTATCAAGTTATGACAGGGCTATTAGACATAGGAACTCACAGCATCTGTGGATGCACACCAAAGAGTTACACAAGATCAAACTAGCAAACATCCCCTCTAGGATGGGAACGAGGCTCATTAAGTTCCACCCGTAGCTAAGGACCTATAAATTGATGGCTGCTGGGGGAGGAGAGTCAGTTTCCTTCAGGGATACTGGCCTGAAGATGTTGCTTATGCCTCAGCAGGTGGTCCTGTACTCCTGCACTTGAATGCAGTGCTAAATGGAAACAATGGTTTTTTTATGAGTACAGAGTACATGAAATTAGGAAAGAGTGGTAGAATGGATAAAAGAGGAATTGGATGAGGAAAGAATAAGGAGTAGATTAAATAAAAACATCATATGCATGTATTAGATTCTCAAACAATAAAAACATATTTTACAAAGAAGGCTTATCAGATGCCAGCCTCTCAATCTTGGAATTCCTCCCCTTCGACAATCATGGGAAATAAATCTGTTCCTTACAATTTACCCTGGCTCAGATATTCTATTGAGCAGCACAGAATAGAATAAATCTATCAAAACAATAAAGGACATATTAATGATACTCAGAATTTTCAGGTCTGAGGATACATAGCATAATAAAGTATGTGATAAAATAAGTGGCAGACAATATGGGCAGATGCCACAAAATCAACATTTTTATTAAAAAACATTTCTTTATCTTCTAATAAAAGATTTGTTAAAAAGGGTTCTATCCAACTTTTATGTTAGACATGCTTTAAGCCTATTTGTACACTAACATAGCAATATATATATATATATATATATATATATATATATACACACACACTGGTTGGCTGGTTGTGTGAATCATAATACACTTTTAGACAAAGCAATCAGATTACATTGTTAGTAGTTTTCAAGGCAGAGAGGCAGGGTTAAATTCAGGAAGGCTAGCTCTGTGTAAATGGTCAATCTGTTTCCATGGCAACAGGCTGGCTGAATAAACTATAAATTTGTAGGTGTTGGTTTGTGTCCTCTTATCTTAAGGAATCTGGAAAAGATTGTTTCTATAAATACGGTTTCTCTCTCTAGGCTAAGTACAGGTCTGAAGAAAAATTTAGGGTAGAGAGAGCTTTTAAGGTATATAAATAACAGTGCCAAATGACATCTTTTTTGCATCTTGAACTGTGTTTTCAATATTAAAAATCATCTTATTGTGGTTCTTATTCTTTTAATTATAAAGAGGCACACTTTATCACATCTTTTTTTCAAGGCATCCATTTTTATGATTTCCTTGGCCACAGGTGCTGATGTGGGTCTCACTAATGCAGAAATCTGCTGCGGTTAATATAACCCATTACCTTACTTTCAGCATTATCTCAGCAACCAAATTTAGCTGACACAAAGAAGATTTCAAAATACGATGCAGAAGAGATTTTTTTCAAATCTAACCAGATTAAGAAACTTGCCAGAAATCTAGATGAACAGATTTGGATCTTCCTTAAAACAATGTATTGTTTTATCTTACATAATAAAGTGCATGTTTATTTTGCTTAACATTTTTAATTTCTTCTTTAAACTTGTTTTCTTTTGCTGTGAACCAATATTTAGAATTTAATTTCTTTGAATTAAAATCAGCAAATGTCTCATTTTTCTTAACTTTGAAGCTGTTTAACAGGGTGCTTTCTTTCTATATAATTTTATCTGCTTTGTGTTATGATGTGATTTCTCCTTCCCAACACCCAGCAGTCTCCTGCTGAGCTGAAATGATTATGGCATTCCCCTTGATTTGAAGGGGAATTCCATACCCCAGATACTTCTCTGGTGGTGCATGTGTGTGCATATAGCCTAGTGATAGAGCAGTTGAGAATTACACTGGGTGCAAGATAAAGATTAGAATAATAATTTCATCATTATCATTATTATTGCTACTTAACATTTATATAGCATCTTTACTCTGAGAAGCTCAAGAAACTTTATGAATTTTAAATTATTCAATGGGCTCCAATCTTAACTGCATTGGTATGTAGAGGGTAAGACAGAGAATTAATAATGGGTTTGAGTGACATATATTGCTAGAGAAATCTAATTTCATTGCTGTTTAGCTTTAGTCTGTTATTGGAAAATAGCACTATATATTTACCCTGGAAGCTAGATAGTCATCAGTATTTCAGTTCTGAGGTCCATTTACTATTTATTTTAGATTAACTGAAGGTGACAGGCCATTCAAAAGCAAAGAAGATATAAACTGAAATATGAGTCCAAACACAAATTTTATTTTTGCATTAATATTCCAAACTAAACTTTGTTTGGAAAAGAAAATTTGGGTATTATTTTTCCATAAAGACTCATAAATACTGAACTGGTTTTAGACTCAGTGCCTAAATGTGGATACATAAGACTAAATTTTCAAGGTACTTTTAGGTGAATAAAACAGGATTAAGTACTGTGTCATTGAACCTGTGACACAGATGGAAGTCAATTTGAATTTATTAGGATGGATTATTTTATTTTACACTCCTGATCTACAATTATAACATAATGCAAAGATAATATATTTTTAACCTAAGGGAGTTATTCAAAATAGTAATTTTCCCAGTAATATTACATCATAATTCTGCTTCTGGAATTTAAAAATAATAATCATTCCACTTGATACCAATGAAGAATTTAGATAAGTCTTACATGTTATAGTAAATATTTTCTTTTTCGCCTATTCTTTTCCCATCGTGTGGTAAGTTGTGTTTGGAAACTAGCTTATTAACATATAGGAAGAGATATGAAATAATACTACTAAATAAGTACTGTATAACTCTGGACATGCTTTTAAGTTTCACTAGAAGAATAAAATTCTCATTACAGTATATCCCAGTAAGTGGTATAAATTTGCAATAGATCAGAGGAACAGAGGGAGTGGTATGGAGGGGATATGGAAAAAACAAGGTCGATTGTGTTTTTCTTTTTTTTTTTTTATTGTATTTATTTATTTTTAACAAATCTAGACCCGTGTTCCCGCTCATTCCCCCACCCCGTCA
>VZQC01004776.1:0-107500 GCA_009823505.1 Rhizomys pruinosus
CCCCACATCTGCATGCACATGGCATACTTACATGTATGCAAACAAAACATATGTACACATAAATTAATAATAAAATATTAAAAAAAGAAAAATTATGATTCAAATACACTATAAATTCCTTTGTCTTTAATTGCCAGTGTACCTTCAGAAATTCCATACCAATTATGTATAACACCACCAGCAAAATAAAAACTATTTCCCTGCACCTTGGCTTGTTTTTCTAATTTTAAAAGATTCACAGTAATTTTATAAGTAAGAAAGATCTTTCTTCCTGGCTCTCCCACTGTAATTTAAAGTTGAATGAGGGCAATCATTTTTCACCAATTACCTTTCATTATACTGCACAGTACAATTCTCTTGAGTTTATACACTTAGGTTCAGCATGTGTGATGTTAATACTCTTCCTATTTTCAGTGTGCTGTTATTTATAGGGAGTCTTTCACATCAGCATTTCCTAGTTACTATTGGTTTGTGAAGATGCTATCACTATCTTGAATTGTTTTGAGCTTTGCAAATTCACTGGAGTTCTAATTTTAAGCTGGTTCTCCAGTTCAGTCTCTCATGCATACATATTTTTATCTGTACCCATGGCACCATCAACAGATGATGGGAATCTTTTTTTTCATTCTTGGTAATAGCTTTACTGTTGTTTCTTTGTGGGTACTCTGAGTCCACTGGTTGGAACTCCAAACCATTGTTAAAGTGCTGACAAGAGAAACCAAGTATTTGTACTTTAATTGGGACAGCTTTATGTTTAATTACTCTTTATACAAAGGTATTGGTTTCAGATGGATTTTTCTTTATCACAAAGAAATACATTTTAAGATTCTATGATTCTGTTTCATGCTATCATTTGCTATTAGTGAAGGTAGGTGTTATTTTTCCCCCATTTGTAGGCTCTCTAGACTTTAGAGTATAACCTCTAATATGATTTTGCTATTTTTATGGCCCAATAATTGCTTAGAACATCTTCTTCTGAATTGATCAGAGGGTAGGTATCACTTGGGTATATTTATGCATGTGTATGGTGAGTGAACTTTTATTCACTTTCCAAACTGAAGAATGAAAAAGTATTTGAAACCTGAAACAGGGATCATTCCCTGTATGATTTCTGCTTTTACCAGATGTGCCTGCTCTTAAATTCCTGTAGCTCAGTATTTTCTGAAGGAACTTTATGGAGGGAGAATTTACTTTGGAGACAGTTTCAGTGGTTGACTGAATCTGTTCCTTCTGTGTGGTGTGGAGCTTGGATGCCATGTTCACCTCATGGGAGATAGCACACACAGAGAAGAAAAAGCTACCACCAAGGAGAGAGCCTTAAAAAGTACCACTGAGGAACCCTTGAAGGCTCTCTCCCATGAACTGCTTCCTCAATTGAGTCCCACTTCTCAGTTCCTTTCAATAATAGTATTAAAGTATGAATCTGTCTGTGGATTCTGCCACTAAGAATGTCATTCTTCGATTATTGGATATATCACCTGGGACAAAGCTTTCAACATGGGCTTTATGGATGATACTTCATAATCATGTTATTCCCTCACTTTAAAATACTTTATCCTGGGCTGGAGAGATCGCCTAGCAGTTAAGAGTGCCGATCTCTCTTACAGAGGACCCGGGTTCGATCCCCAGCACCCACATGGCGGCCGAGAACTGTCTGAAACTCCAATTCCAGGAGAACTCCAGTTCGAGAGGAATCCGAGACCCTCTTCTGACCTCCGCGGCATTGCATGACACGGGTGCACAGGCCTGCATGCAGACAGTACATTCATACACATACAGAAATAAATAAAATTTAAAAAAATTTTTAAAAATACTTTATCCTAGTGGATGGAGAGATGGCCTAGCGGTTAAGAGTGCCGACTGCTCTTACAGAGGACCCGGGTTCGATCCCCAGCACCCACATGGCGGCCGAGAACCGTCTGTAACTCCAATTCCAGGAGAACTCCAGTTCCAGGGGAATCCAACACCCTCTTCTGACCTCCGCAGCATTGCACGACACGGGTGCACAGACCTACATGCAGACAGCACATTCATACATATAAATAAAAAATTTAAATAAATACTTTATCCTGTAAGTATAACTTCACTTTGAATAAACTTAATCAATATAATAGAAAAGAAATCCAACAAATCTAATCACATGTATGTGAGATTTTATGCATTACAGATTCTTCATTAAAGGTCCCAGTCAAGATCCAAAGCCTATTTAATAAACTATGCTGGGTCAATTCTATATTAAATATAAAATTGAATCTGAAGCTCACATTAGACATTACAATCAATTTCAGATGGAGATATGGTTTAAATATGAAAGAAAACACTTTAATTTTAAAAGAAAGTATAAAAGAATATCTTATAACACTGGACTAGAGATTCTTAAATTATAAAACAGGAATGTATAAATATTACATATTAATATGCTAAACTATATTAAGGATGATTTTCCCATAAAATAGTATTAAACTCAGAAGTCAGATCACATAATGTGAGAAGATATTTTCAATTGTTATAACTACAAAGGATTAGCATCCATAAAATATAAATAGCATGTTTAAATCAATAATACATTTGAAACAACCCATCATGCTGGAGAAATTAGAAAACAAGAATGGTGAAGAGACACAGTAAACAATTCTCAGAGTTATGGGCAAAATTATGCCATAGCTGTTTTCAGAAGTCACCAGATCCAGTGAGAAGCTGTGAAGTGTAAAAGGCCAAAGGCACGAGTGAGGGAAGTGAGGAGCCAGAAGGAAAGGGAGCACCTCTGAGAGAGTGAATGGGTGTGTAGGGCTAGAGACAAGACCTATCGCAGGACTGGAGAAAATGAAGGGAAGGTCAAAGCTGCTGCAAGAGGAAAGATGCCCTGGCTGGGGAGTGCTGTCAGTCTGGGGACATCTTAAGTTTTCAACAGACATCACTGAAATAGCTAATCATCCGTCAAAACCTTCATGGCCCAAGCATGGAAGCAGGGGATGGAGCCATGGCTCAGTGGGTAAAGCGTTTGGCATGGGAGCCTGAGGACCTGAGCTTGCATCTCTAGAGCTCATGGGAATGTTGGGTAGGCCTGGCTCGCATCTTGTAATCCCAGCACTCAAAATGAAAGGACAGCAGTTCCTGAAGCAAGCAGGCTGGCTAGACTTGCCAAATCTCCCAGTTCATGTGAACATGCATATGTGCAACACATACACACATACATAAAAAGGAAGCAGACACCCAGGAGAACATGTAGTGAGCTAGAATTCTAGAAGAGAGTTCTCCATTGACTAAGTTCCTTGCTTTAAACTCATGGAGCCTTGTGCTTACAGAGTGATCAAGCTGGACCTCTAATACAATTGTGTCCTTTACAAAGCCTCTTGAATACATGGACACATAGACCTACAACAAACCCTTTGTTCATCCAAGACTCTCATACAACTTCCAGAGTAAATTCAGTGCTTAAGAATCTGTCTGCTCATACTATGCTTGGCAGTGCAGGCTCATGCCACCAATGGATAGCCATCTACCAGCCAAGAGTGAGTACAGAGATTTCACAGGTACATTTGGGCTCCTATATAGTGGTCTGGAGGTCCAGTGTTAAATCTCATCCTAGTCAAGTTTTGACATCATGTGAATCAAAGAAAAGGCAGAGTGGCAACAGTAAAGTGGCAGAAATTATTTTCTTTAGAAGTCTTGAAATATAAAGATACCTTTATATAGAACTGTGTTGAGTGCAGACATAGCACAAGCCAGGGGAATGTGTAGCTGAAGAACAGGACAGAAAATCCACCATATGTTTCCAGAAAGATTAGATAGAGTCCAGGCATTGTTGGAGGATGAGGAAACAGTGGTGATTTCTAATGGTGATCAGTGTGGAGAAAGGGCAGAGATAGTTCTGCTAAAATGGCTTATTTGAGATATTCATAAAACCAGATGATAGCAAGAGCTTACTTAATGTTTGATTAAGCAAATAATATTTTCCATGAATATTCTCTAAACTTCTGGTAAGAATTTTCTATTTTCATTTTACACATCACTTTGAGTTTTTATTATTATTATTATTATTATTATTATTATTACTGTTATTATTAAAAAGGCTACCTCTATGTAGCCATGAATGGTCTGGAACTCACTGTGCATTCCATGTTGGCCTCAAACTTACCATGCTCCTCCTGAGTGCCAGGACTATATCCCTTTTAAGTTATTGGTTCCTTTCTTTTTTTTTATTTTATTTATTTCTGTATGTGTATGAATGTACTGTCTGCATGCAGGTCTGTGCACCCGTGTCGCGCAATGCCGCGGAGGTCAGAAGAGGGTGTCGGATTCCCTTGGAACTGGAGTTCTCCTGGAATTGGAGTCTCAGACGGTTCTCGGCCGCCATGTGGATGCTGGGGATCGAACCCGGGTCCTCTGTAAGAGCGGTCGGCGCTCTTAACTGCTAGGCCATCTCTCCAGCCCTATTGGTTCCTTTCTTCAACTTCCACATCTCATCATTTACAATTTATTTATTGAAGAAGAAAAATGGTTTCTGTTTTAGACTTTTTGTCAGTGTAAGTTTTCTTTTTCTAATTTTAAGAAAAAAATTATTGATTTAGAAATTTTATACAATTAATTTTGATTATATTTGGACCTCCTCCTATATCCCCTTCACCTTATCATTTCCACCTTCACCCCTGACTTCATGTTTTCTATTAGCAAATGAAAAACCCCATTCATCTTACAGGACACATCTGACCTGGGTACTGCAGAGATCGTATCTCATTAGAGAGTCAGTGATCTATAATTCTTTTTTTCTCACATTCCACAAATGCCTTGCTTGGTCTTCAGACAGGGACAACTTCACATCATCACGATCGATCTGTAATTCTTACACTCAGTGTTCTAGTTTGTCTTCCATTGCTGTGACAAAACACTCTGACACCAACTTGGGGAGGAAAGGGTTTATTCAGCTTACATTTCCTGGGTCACAGTTCATCACTTAAGGAGCCCAAGGCAGGAACTCAGGGCAGGAACCTGGAGGCAGGAGCTGAAGCACAGGCCATGGAGGAATGCTGTTCACTGGCTTGCTCGCTCCTCTGGCTCATGCCCAGCCTGCCTTCTTATACCATACACAACCACCTGCCCAGGGTGGCACCACTCATTGTGGGCTGGGCCCTTCCACACTGCTTGACCATCAAGACAATACTCCACAGATGTGGCCACAGGCCAATCCAATGGAGCCAATTCCCCAATTGAGGCTCCCTCAACCCAGGTGTGTCAAGTTGACACTAAAGCTATCCAGCACAATTGACCCCTTGTCAACTTGACACACAAAACACATCACTATTAAACCACCACCTTTCCAGTTCTTATCCCCAAAGTATGATGTTAACATTAATCACAACCTAAGACAGTACAACCTTAAAAGCCCCACAGTCCTTAAAATGTCCAAACACTTAAAAGTTCACAGTCTATTAAAAGTCTCTTAACTGTGGGCTGCTGTAAAATCCAAAACAAGTACTGTCTTATTTCAAAGGGAAGAATCAGGCACACTCAAACAAAACCTAAGTCCAGCAAAGTAGCTCAAGGCTGGACACCTGGGATTCACTCACGATCTTCTGGGCTCCAAAGGGTCTCGGCAGCTCCCCCTCTCCGACTCTGCCGTCCGTGGCACACTCATCTCGCAGGCCCAGGCCGACTCCATTCTACACCTACCGCTGCTCTTGGTGGTCGTCCCAGGGTACCGGCATCTCCAAAAAGCTGGGGTCGCTACTGAAACTGAGGCAGCACCTTCACCAATGGTCTCTTCTGACCTCTCCTGGTGCAAAGCCTCAGCTTCTCTCCATGACCCCTGCAATCCTGGGGTCTTCACAGCAACCGAGGTGCACTTCCACCAATGGTCTTTCCTGACCTCTCACAGTGCCAAGCCTCGGCTGCTCTCTGTGACCCCCTCAAATTTCAACACCGGAACCATATAGGAGACTCTTACACGTTACCAAGTCCGGCTTCTGGCTCGAGATGGAGGCTCAGGCCCTTTCTGGGTCACAGCTTCTGTGTGCTGACCTTGAAGATATTCTCCCCAGAAGATTTCACCTCAGTGATGCTGGTCTCTTGTTACTTACAGCTGATTTTTCAGCCCCAGCTAACCAGCATCAATTGCCCCAGTACCACAAAAGTTTCACTTCAGGTTCTGGTCTCTTGTTACTTACAGCTGATTCTCCACAGCCCCAGCTGACCAGAACCCACAGATTACACAGTCCTGATGATCTCTGCTCTCCTTTGAAACTAGAAACTTCACAAGCCAGGCCTCCATCTTCTACAACTCCTTCAGCAAAACTGCTCCAAGCTCCACAGCAACGATCTTTTAGGCATTCAATGATCTTCCCAGCCCAAAGTTCCAAACGCCTCCACAAACCTTCCCCAAAACACCAAGGTCAGGTCTGTCACAGCAATACCCCACTCTTCTGGTACCAATTTCTGTCCTAGTTTGTCTTCCATTGCTGTGACGAAACACTCTGACACCAACTTGGGGAGGAAAGGGTTTATTCAGCTTACATTTCCTGGGTCACAGTTCATCACTTAAGGAGCCCAAGGCAGGAACTCAGGGCAGAAACCTGGAGGCAGGAGCTGAAGCACAGGCCATGGAGGAATGCTGTTCACTGGCTTGCTCGCTCCTCTGGCTCATGCCCAGCCTGCCTTCTTAATACCATACACAACCACCTACCCAGGGTGGCACCACTCATTGTGGGCTGGACCCTTCCACACTGCTTGGCCATCAAGACAATACTCCACAGATGTGGCCACAGGCCAATCCAATGGAGCCAATTCCCCAATTGAGGCTCCCTCAACCCAGGTGTGTCAAGTTGACACTAAAGCAATCCAGCATACTCAGGTATGCCAAAAGTATGGACCACTCTCTTTTGTAGGTGGTTTTGGCTCAGAATACACCTGTTTCTTGGAATGGGATTTTCACGCTTTTTTGTGTCTCTTATACACCGCTTATGAATGTCCTGTAGGGATTTCTCTTTTCGTAGATCAGAAACACTTGGTTTTCCTCATTGAAGTTAGTTATTTGCAGCCTGTATTAGTCACTTTTCTGTTGCTGTGATCAAACACCATGACCAAGGAACTTATAAAAGGAAGAGTTTATTTGAGCTTACGATTGACAGTTCCAGGGAATTAGAGTCCATTGTGGCGGGAGGCATGGGGGCTGAAGCAGCAAGCCGAGGGTCACATCTTGCAAAGAGCACAGGGAGCAGAGAGAGAGCACGACTGGAGACCGTGAGGCTTGGTAAACTCACTAAGTCTGCCCCCAGTGACATACTTCCTCTTGCATGGCCACACCTTCTAAGACCTCCAAAAAGAGTGCCACCAACTGGAGACAAAATGTCTGAATACTTAAAGCCTATGGGGGACACTCATTCAAACCACCACACAGCCCTTCAATGCAGGTTACATTTTGACTGTTTCCAGGTCTGACTCAGCACAATGACCCCATTGTGGACCAAGATATTCTACAACAGATTGATTCTCCACAGCATTTCACTGTGGGTAAAAATGAAGCTAGGTTCTTACAGCAGGCACACTTTACCATATAGCTCTCAATTCAAGATGCTCTGAGGTATGGATAGGAACTCTCACAGCTTCACCTGACAGCTCTACACTGGTGACCTCTGGTTTCTTTTCCGAAATCTGTAGACTTCTCAGAACCCTAATGCTGTTGAAGATGGAAGCCAGGTCTTGAGAGCCACTGGATGATGATGATGGTGGACTCTGCTCAGAAGGTGCTCCAGGGCAGCCAATCAGTCCAGTTTCACCATCTTGGCTCTGCAATTATTTTCTTTTTTACTTGCCAAGTCCTGAGGTCACAATTTTGAGATAAATATAGAAGTGGCTATGGTCAGGTAAATACACATCTTCTGTGGTAAGATTCCTCACATTCTCCATGTATGCATTCAGGCTCTTGAGAGCTGGCACACTCTGGACCCCAAGGCTGGCTGCCAGTCCTCTGCCGTCTTTGCCATTGTAACTCTTCTTGATATAGTTTGAAATTTTTTCTCTATTGTGTTTGTACATGTATGTTTGTGTTAGGTCTGGGCTTCCCAGAATTCCAAAGGACACACAGGTGCCCATTTGCTTCAGAGGCTGTCAGTCTTCTGACCTCTTCCCCTGTACGTGAGAGACCCTGTCCCATGGCTATAAATGGGTGGGCCCTAGTCGACATCTGGCCCCTGCTCTGCTCCCGCTCTTGTTCCACCATGTGTCTGCAGGAAGCTGGCTCTGTCAGTCCCACACAGAAGTAAACCATGCTCCTGGAGTGACTTAAGCCTCATGTGCCTTTTTATTTGGGGATTGGGAGTGCGTGGCCTTTTTATAACCTAACATTCTGGTGCCATGGACGCGGATCACCATTTTGCCCACCTCCCCACACCCTCGGGGACGGGGTGCAGGCTAGACAGCGCTCACCATCATTCGGCCAAAGGTACCCTCTCTTCCTGTCTGAATTCTAACCTACTGGTTTCCACCTCTGCCTTCCCTCTCATTCTCATCCTTCATTTTTTAGCCTCCCGTTAGAGGACGCAGTTCCTCTACTCCATTCTGCTTCCCCATTTTGGACCCTTGAGAGCCAGTGTATCAGAAGTCTTCCCCCCTACACTTTTCCATCTGGACTGCTGTCCAGTGGGATGCCAGGTACAGAGTCCAGACCCATTTCCGGTCCCCCCCCTGTGAATTTCAGGACTCTGTTTTACGAAAGCCTGTGGACCCCGCTTCAGAGTTCCCCACATTAGGCCCAGAGACTCTGACCAGCACCCCTGACACTAGGGTGGATGCACCCTAGCCCTCAGATGGTGATTTTGAGGCTAAAAATAAAACCTTCCTTCTTTCCTACAGATCTCTCTCTCTCCTTTCCTCCCCTACCCCACGTGCTCTGATCTGTATCTCTCCTCTCTGTACCCTTTGCAGATTTCTGCGTTAACAGACTGCACCTTCAATCCAGGCTGTTTTTTCTTTTTTCTTTCTTTTACTGTGCCGGCCCACGGCACAGCCACCCTGCCATGTGGTTTTCCCCTCTCCAGGACTGCCATGCACCGCCACGGCTGCCACTACCATGCACCTGTCCAACCTGTCCAACCTGTCTATGTGTTATAATCATTTTTCAGTGTGTCTTTGTAACTGTCATGTGTCCATGTTCTCCTGTGTGTTTTTTGTCAAAACAAAGTGGCCACTTCAAACATTTTTTCATTCTATATTGTGCACAAAAACGAAAACTAAATTAAGTTTACTTTTGGCATGCCTCTTAAATTTTTTTGTTCCAAAGGCCTGATTTGAACCCGGGTTCCTAGGTTTCCACACTGCTTATAATTCATTTTATTTTATTTTATTTTATTTATTTATTTTGTGTATGAATTTATTGTCTGCATGTAGGTTTGTGCACCCGTGTTGTGCAATGTCACAGAAGTCAGAAGAGGGTGTCGGATTCCTCTGGAACTGGAGTTCTCCTGGAATTGGAGTTACAGACGGTTCTCAGCCGCCATGTGGGTGCTGGGGATCGAACCCGGGTCCTCTGCAAGAGCAGTCGGTGCTCTTAACCGCTAGGCCATCTCTCCAGCCCCTGCTTATATTTCTTATCTGTCCAAATTATTTTCTCCACAGGTATTGTATCTAAAAAAAAAAATTATTTCCAGTTTTATCATGTTTCCAGACCTCTGAAAATCTGATTTTTGATTGTCACAGCTTCACTAACAGATTTTTTTTCTTTTCTCCTGCTTAACCAGGCTTCTGACAGCTGTACCACTGTCCTTCTGACCAGAGACCATTTAAAAAATCCCTGGATTCATTCATACTCTGGCACTTGGACAGTGGCACATGGCTTCCCCTGCAATCTCTTTCCTTCAATGAAACAGCCCAAATACCTTTGGTGTTGTCAGTTCTTTAATTATTGTATATATAATTCTATTCTCCATTATCTGTTAAAGTATTTCAATAAGTTCATAGTTTTAGAACCAAAGGTGCAAGACATCAATGCCAGCATGATAAGGGATCTCAGCCTTGGCAGTGCAACTAATTAGACCTCCATGTTTTAAATAATATTTCTAAAGGTGTTTTTTTCAAATGCATGTGATTGTTCAGTACAAACACTAGGCTTGAAGGAATGTGTGGATAAATGTGTGTATGTGTATGGTATTGTTAAACAGCATATTAAGATATGTCTATGTATGATACCAATGAATGATAGCAATGCATGTGCCTCTGCTCAGTACAACCTTTATAAACTGTCATCACCAAATTTATTTATTAGAACCTTATTTATGAGTGTATGTTGAAGTACACTTTTAAGAATTCTATAATGTAATTATGGCATATACAAGAAATTGTGTTCTAACTACCAGGTTCTATACACATCTTTGCAGCCTCAAGTGAAACAGACATATGTCAATATTGAGTTACCCATAAATACTAAAACTGTTTTATATATCTGTTATACTTTGCACATGTTACTTTTAATATTTTTTTTTTTAATTTTTTTTTTATTAATTTTATTTATTTCTGTATGTGTATGAATGTACTGTCTGCATGCAAGTTTGTGCACCCGTGTCGTGCAACGCCGCGGAGTTCAGAAGAGGGTCTCGGATTCCCCTGGAACTGGAGTTCTCCTGGAATTGGAGCTTCAGACGGTTCTCTGCCGCCATGTGGGTGCTGGGGATCGAACCCGGGTCCTCTGTAAGAGCGGTCGGCGCTCTTAACCGCTAGGCCATCTCTCCAGCCCCTACTTTTAATATTTTTAAGAGAAATTAAATTTACTTCCGGTGACCATATGGAGAGTCTGAATGTAAGCAATTTGGGTGAGCCCTAAGTATTTCCTGTCTGCCATGGGTATGTGACAATGCCCTCCTCCCTTCCTTTTCCTTCTCAAAGCTATAATTCAAAATCTGGGGACAAGTGACATGGTCTCTTTTGAGGTAGTCCTAGAAGGTACTGGTTTTAACCTCTTTATTATCTTGGGTTTGTTTTATGGGCTTTGCTAGAACTTTTTGCCTTTCATGGTTTAAATTCATTGTGCTTTGAGTCCCTAAATGACCTTTATAGTCCTTAAAGAACAAATTGTTGGCCTTACTGCATAGGTTTAATGCCAACTTGATACACCTGAGCTGAGAAAACTCAATAATTGCCTTCACTGGACTGCCCTGTGCCCATTGTGGGCAATGCCATTCTTGGCCAGATATTTCTATATTGTATACTACAGGCTGGACATGAGCCAGGAACACAAGCCAGTAAGTTGCATCCTTTCCTAGCCTGTGCTGCAGTTACTACCACCAGGCTCCTACCATGAGCTTTTTAGAATGTTTTGCCACAGCAATTAAGAAATTTTTTTAAATTTTATTTATTTTTGTATGTGTATGAATGTACTGTCTGCATGTAGGTCTGTGCACCCATGTCGTGCAACGCCGCGGAGGTCAGAAGAGGGTCTCAGATTCCCCTGGAACTGGACTTCTCCTGGAATTGTAGTTACAGATGGTTCTTAGCCGCCATGTGGGTGCTGGGGATCAAACCCAGGTCCTCTGCAAGAGCAGTCGGTACTCTTAACTGCTAAGCTATCTCTCCAGCCCCAGCAATTAAGAATTTATTAAGAGTGCTTAAGTCAATGTTCAAGCTTTACATAGGAGTTATATGGCAATTAAAGTACCAAATTCATTCAAATAATCCTCTTGGAGGTTTAGCAATCACATTTAAAGCTCCAATCTGATTTGGCAAGAGGGATTTAAAGGGACAATATTTTGGCTCCTACCCTCTGAGGTCGACTTGGGTCCTAGTGTCCTGCATTGGCACCTTTGTACATGCCCTGTGGCCGTGAGTCACTGGTCATCCTGGGCCAGGGTGGTCTTGGGAATTCAATTAAAAGGACTTCATCCAGCCAGTCTCCAGTCAAGGAAGGAAAGTCCATATAAAGGAGAAACTCCTCACGCTTCAAAGGGAAGCTCTGGTCAAGCAAGGCCTGACTTTGTCCTCACATAGATGGAATTGATGAAGAGATCCAGGTGCAAGGCCTGAGTGACCCCCTAAGGACCAGAACCTCAACTGACCTTAACACCAAAAGTAACCTCATTTATCTGAGCTAACTGTGTGGTTTTAAGCACCCCAAAAGGAAGCTGTAATCTAAAGAAGAGAAAATGAAATAACTTATTACCAGAGAGATAGGTGAGAGACCTACTGTGCCAAGGTTCCTAACTGTGTCATGCTAGAAAATATCTCAGAGACAAGTAACAGATTTAATGTGCCATGCCAGAAAATACCACCTTTTATATTCTCATGGTTATGGTTCTCATTCTAGAGCTCTGTGTATTAAAACATTTTTCCAATTCTTCAGACCAGGGTACAAGTCCTCTCTCCCTCTGCAGACCCTAGACCGGGACCCTCCAATTGCTAATGCACCCAGTAGCCCCCTGTTGGTACTGTGAAGTCCCTGCACTGCTATATTCATCTAAGACTCCACCAGTTTGTCTTTTCAGTTGCAGAGAAAATATCCACTAAGTACTAGCCACTATCAGTCTGGACCAAAACCACTGGGCAGAACACTCAGAGCAGCCAAAATGGGAAACCAGACTCTAACCCTCCAGCCTGACAGCTGTTCCCCTAAGACTTCACCCCCTATCATCTCTGAAGCAGATACAGAAGAGACAACAGCATCCCATTTCCTTATTATAAGCAAAAGGCTGGGATGTTAGGTCTGGGCGTCCCAGAATTCCAAGGGACACACAAGTGCCCACTTCCTCCAGAGGCTGTCTATCTTCTGACCTCTTCCCCTGTACCTGAGACCCCGCCCCATGGCTGTAAATGGGTGGCCCCAGGCGCCATCTTGGCCCTGCCATGCTGCTCTTGTTTCACCACACGTCTGCAAGCAACCCGCTCTGGCAATCCCACATGGAAGTAAACCGTGTTCCTGGAGTGACTTAAGCCTCATGTTTCTTTTTATTTGGGGACTGGGGGTGTGCAGCCTTATTATAACCTAACATCAATTTAATCCTATCAGGAGTGGGCATACTTTGTTAAGAGGTAGAAAACATTTTACCCCTTCCAACCCTCCCCACCCCCCACTGTATTGCAATGGCCGTCAAGAGCAAAGGTCGAAGAGGAGTGTCCTAAGCTATCTGCATCACTGTTTGGAGAGTAAAGTGAAATGATGACCCGGAGTAAATTCCTGGCCATTTCTCATAAAATTACACACTGATTTTCCTTGGCAACAAAACAGCTCCTAAGAATTTATCTAAGACTAAAACAAAACAAAACAAAAAGTATGTGTACACAAAAGCACTTTCAGGAAATTATTTACATAATAGTGCCAACTTGGAAACGCCAAAAGTGACTGTCAACAGAAAACCATGATAAAACCCTCTGATATTCACAAGAAAACCATGAAAAATCCCCTATGATATACACAAATAATGTTCTGGTGTAGAAAAGCTAAAGACAGCTGTGACAGCTCAGTAGTGTGGTGACCAGAAGTCGCTGAGTTCAGTTAAGGAACTTACAGGGGGCTCAGCTTTCCCATGCTTCTGTTTATAGAAACTTCTTGAATTTTCCAATTTTTCCATCCTCATGTTTTCAAATGATTCTCAAGTGTCTTTTCCTCTTTAGGGATTGGACCCTCTTCTTATTTACTTTTTTGATGACCATCATTTGAACACTTCAATTCAGCTAGAATTAGTGGAATAAGGAAAATATACAGCCCAAAGAACTGCACTGATAGCACAAAGATTATGGGGTGCTGTGAGAAGATAGGTGGAGAGTTGTTCTTCTGAGATACAAAAGGGGTGGTTTAGTGGTTAAGATGCAAAGACAAAAGGTGTCCACAGGGGTCTCTGAAATTTGAATAATTTTTTTATTTGAATAGTCTTCTTGTTCAATATAAAAATAATGAAATCATGAAGGTTATAACATAATTATTGACATACTTGAATATCTATCATCTATCTATCTATCTATCTATCTATCTATCTATCTATCTGGAGAGAGAAATAGATAATAGTAAAGGGGTGTGGCTAGGAGTATGAATCAAAATGTAAGTCTATTAAGTATCAAAAATTCAATTAAAAAGGTAAAACCAATTTTAGAATGTTTATTCTTTATCATCACCACATTATATTTTCTTTGTATATTAGCTTGTAAGACTTGAGAGAAATTTTCAAGCATGTTAAAATAAATGAGGTAAATTCTTTTAATAATGTATTTTAAACTGAAATAATTAAAAAGTATTTGGTTTTTCTTTTTAATTTTTCCAAGTACAGATAGCATATTTAATACTTTCTCAAAATTACATGTCAGAATTACATATGAGGTGACAGATGATGTGTTAATTAACTTGAATTTATAACAAACAAATCATACAGTGTGTTTATACATGACAATATCACATTGTACCTTTTAAATACATAAATTACAACTAATATAAATTAAAAAGCAGTTTATAACAATTACATTTATATACTAAAATTATAGGCTTAAAATTTATAATTTCAGGGGCTGGAGAGATCGCCTAGAAGTTAAGAGCACCGACTGCTCTTGCAGAGGACCCGGGTTTGATCCCTAGCACCCACATGGTGGCTGAGAACCGTCTTTAACTCCAGTTCCAGGGGAATCCAACACCCTCTTTTGACCTCCGCGGCATTGCACTACACGGACAGACCTGCATGCAGATGTTACTTTCATACACATGAAAAATAATAAATAAAAATTTAAAAAAATCATACTTTCAGGCTGGAGAGATTGCTCAATTGTGGTTAAGATCACTGTCTGCTCTTGCAAAGGAACCAGGTTCTATACCCAGCACCTACATGATGACTAATAACTATCTTTAGCTGGAGTTCCAGAGCATATGGCATCCTCTTCCGATGTCCGTGGGCATTGTGTGACACAAGTGCAGACATGCATGCAATACACTTGTTCACACAAAAAAATTCCTGTCTGACTCAGTCATACCACTACTGGGTATATAGCCACAAGGCTCATCCTATTGCAGAGATACATGCACATCTATGTTTATTGCAGCTCTCTTCACAATAGCAAAGGGCTGGAAGCAACCCAAGTGTCCTCGACCATAAGAAAATGTGGTTCCCGAGACCCTTGGGTGGGAGGGACAGGTCAGGTGCTTGTGTGAGCCTGTGGCCCTTAGGAGGTCTTTTTGCAATCCACCTTGCACCATCTAACTAGTGGGTTCACAAGCTGACCTGCCCACACCCAGGGCCTGACCCTGGACTCCTGGTCCTGTGGCTGGTTCTCACTGGGCATCTTCCTGCACCACTGGCATTGGCCATCTGAGCCTAGCCAGGGCAACACTGGGGCTGGGCAGGCTGGGCTTGGGGTGCTCCAGAGGTGCCCTGGAGGGATTTAAGCTCTGCTGAGGCTTCTCTGTCTTTAGAGAGAGAAAAAAAAGAAAATGTGGTACATCTACACAATGCAATTTTATGCAGTGGTTAAAAAAAAAAAAGACAACATCATGAATTTTGTAGGTAAATGGATGGAAATAGAAGCCATTATGCTAAGTGAGGTAACAGTCCCAGAAAAACAAATGATGTATGATGTCCCTCGTTTGTGGATCCTAGCACCAAATCTCTATTTGTAGGCAAACTGAATAATTCTTTTTTTTTCTTTGTTTTTTAGTAAAATAATACCTGATATTACTCATCAACTTGCTATGTAATTTAGAAATGTAAAGAAATATTTTTTTCTTTACCTGCATACAACTCTACTGTCAAAATGTGAATCCTAACTGGGCATGATGGAACATGCTTTTTATCTCAGAACTCTGAAGGCAGAGGCAGGTGGATCTCTGTGAGTTCAAGGCCAGCCTGGTATACATAGTGAGTACCAGGACAGCTGGAGCTACAGGGAGTCCCTGTCTCAAAAAGACAAAAAAAAGTGAATCCCTAAATAGGTTTTGGAATTAACCTATAATTTATTTTCAGATGTCATGATTTATGGTGTGTATATATACATATTTTGGAGTAATACAAATTGTAGGGAACAACAACAATAACAAAAAGACTGGGCAAAGAACTGACTGAAACAGTAAACTTCTGCCCCAAACAGTGAACTTCTGTATTGAAAAATTTTAAAAAGACTAAGAAAACCATGAAAGATATGTATGGTAGAATGCATGAGCTCTGGCAGGATGGGGAGAAAGGAAGAGGGGATGGGTCTATATTTGATTAAGAAATGCACAAAACTTCAATAAAAATTCATTTTGAAAAAAGATTCATGTCTCAAATTCCTATATTTTTACATGGACTTTTTCTGCTTCAACTCTGCTTCTCTCTCTCTCTCTCTCTCTCTCTCTCTCTCTCTCTCTCTTTTCTCTTTCTCCTTTTATCTATCTTCTATTATGTGCTACTAAGTTTTCCTTTGATTAGATCATTGACAATTTCCTTTCTGTGGGTTAGAATTTCAGAAATGTGTACAGTAGATGTGAGGGTGCTGGTGTCTATGATAGCTAACCTCCACTTTCAGTTGCACCCTGTTTGGAATTACCTAGGAGACACATCTCTGAGCCTGCCTATGAGGGAGTATAGAGTAAGGTCTAACTGAAGAGATAAAACATTCTCTGAATGTGGTGTGCTATCCCTTCCGCTGATGGTCATGTTAAGGGAAAAATGGGAGCTAAGAACCAGTATTCAACTTTCTGCTTCCTGACCATGAATGCAGTCTGAACAACTTCCTCACTTCCTGCCACCATGCCTTCCCTTCCTTAATGAACTGTACTTTCACACTGTGAAGCAAAGTGAATCCTTCCTTCTTTAAGTTGACTTTTTTGCAGCCACAAAATCATATTCAATACAATGACTTTTAAAAACCTTGTCTTTTTCATGGAGGTAGTTGAAATAAGTCAGAAAATCAGAGATCTGGAATAAAATTCATGATCCGATCAGTCATTAAATTATACATGATGTTCAATCTCTAATGTTTTATAAGATCGCCCAGAAAGAAAAGAAATGCAGAAAGGCTTGGCAGAAAATTCCTGTGAATCTCCAAGTCTGTATCTAAATAGAAGAAGGAAAAGGAGGAGGAGGAGGAGGAGGAGGAGGAGGAGGAGGAGGAGGAGAATTAGAAGAAGGGGGAGGAAAGAAACACAAATGACTGATGTTACAAATGCTATATTTTCCAAAAATAAGTCCATCTAGAATTATACTGTGGGTGAGGTTGCTCAGAGAAACTAACTTTAAGGTAGCAGCAAGCTTCATCTGCATCTGAAGAGTAGGGACTATTTAAATTGTTTTATTATTAACTATTCAATGTCTTTAAATATATACAGAGTAATGCAATAATGTCTACCCCATCTCCAAACCTGAGTGGAGACATATATTCTCTTAAGTTAAATCATCCAACTGTGTTCATCTTTCCAAATAAATGCTGATGATTCTTTTTTGATATAAATACATTATTAATTAACATATGTGGATAATTAATTTTCATTCCTTTTCAAATTTGAGTAGTCAATCCCATGTTTTCTTCTTAATGTCTTCTTTACTATGATTTGCATTTTTATTATTTTTTTTTTGCATTTCCTCAGTGGACCTGAGAAAAATATTTGCTTATTTAAGAGTAGAGTCCAGAGTTAAATATATGGTTATAAAACATGTTTCTTTTCAATGTAACAATGTGTTTCTATAACTCAGTTGTACTTTGTGTTGTTTTTACATATTTTGAAGCTGTGTTGTTAGAAACATGTACTTTTCTAATAATTTATTTTTTAAATAATTATTTTATTTTAAAATTATAATATATAATATATATATATATATCATATATATATATATATATATATATATGATGTGAGTGTGAGTGAGGTGCCTGCAGAAGTCATAACAGAGCATTGGATCCTCTGGAGCTATAGTTACAGGCTGTTGTGAGCCATCCAATGTGAGTGCTGGGAACTGAATGTGGGTTTCTTTTCAAGAACACTGAGCCATCTCTCTCCAGACCCTAGAATAACTTCTTGACAAATTGAAAAAGTTTATCGTTATGCTCCATTTGTCTGTTGCTTGTTAGTACTTGTTTTGCTTTGTTTCTGTGTTTTTGAAACAGGTTTCCCTATGTAGCCTGGCTGGCCAAAAGCTAGCTATGTAGACCAGGCTGGTCTTGAACTTGAAGTAATTCTCTTACCTCTGCCTCCTGAGTGCTGGGGTTACAAAGGGCCACCTTTTATCCTCTGTTACTTTTCTTCCAAGCTTTCTTGGTCAGTACATCCAATGTTAACTCATTTTGGATGGATATTTTAATACAACAAGCTTATCTATATTGTGACTACAGAGATATTTGGATTGATTTCTCATTCTAATATTTCAGCTTGCTGATGTCATTTCCCTTTTTTGTTGCTTCTTTTTAACTGGATTTTTAAAAATTTTGCTCATTCTCTTTATCTTCTGCTCATTCTGAAGTTAACTGCTTACTTTCTTCTGCCCTTTTTCCTGAAAATTTGATATACATACATATGCCACTGAATGTAAAACCTGTCTTTGCTCTAAACTCCCCCACAAAGCCTGGAATTCAGCAATTCCAAGTAGTCCTTCCTCAGGGCACTTGCTTAAGTTCAGTATTCTACTTCTGTGTTTTCTTAAGTTTTGCATCATTAGCATCACTGTGTGGAGACATTTGTATTCTCCTGTGGAATCACCAGAATCATGTGTCCATTCTTCAACTCAGGCCTTACGCCTTAGGAGTGTTGGCTTTATGGTAGCCAATTCTCCCAGCTTTCACCTTAGAATGCTTTAGTACACCCTCATCTTGAAAGATTATTCCATTGAGTAAAATTTCAAAATTCATCATGCTCATTTTGCACTTAGAGATATGCTTATGCATTCTCTTTGTATTTACTTTTATTTTATTAATTAGTAATCATTATCATTATTATGTGTGTGGGTCTGTGTATGGGTCTGTGTGTGGCCAGGTCAGAGGATGACTTGAGGGATCATTTCTTTCCTTTTGCCATGTGGATTCCAAGAATCAACCCCAGGTCCTTAGGAGATGCTGCTCTTGCGTTTACCTGCTGAGCACCTGGCCTGCTGGACTCCCCTTGTTGTGAGGATATTGCTGTTTGCCTCAGTGTCCTGACATGGGTGATGTTTCTAGTCATCACGGACACTCTCACAGTCTTCACCCTTCCGTATTCTGCAGCTTTGGGGCACTGCGGTTGTAATAAAGCATGTCTAACCTCACTTCTGAAAAAGTCACCTTTTTCTCTTCAGGTAAGTCTTTAATTTTCCCCATTTTTTTCATCTCCCTTCTTCATCTAAGTGTGATTAACCATGTAAATGTTTTCTTTATCATATTTTTCTATTCTTTTGATACTCACTACACTCATTATTAGCTTTTGACCTTATATATTCAGTTACAGTTATTTATTTAATATTTAATAATTTAAAATTTTTTAATTGAAGTTTAGTGCATTTCATAGAACATTTCTCAATCCAGTTTAGAGTGATTCCCCCTTTCATACCCCCACCCCACCCAAGCTCATGCATTAATATGTAATACTTTTTGTCAAGATAGGGACTCACTTTGTAGACTAGGATAGCCTTCAACTTACAAAGATCCACTCTGCGTCCTGAGGGGTGGGATTGAAAGCATGTACCACATGGAGTCTGTGATATGGAGGCCAGCCTGGTCTACATAGTGACTTCCAGGCCAGCCTGGTCTACATAGTGACTTCCAGGCCAGTTGGGGCTCCAGGGAGACCCTGTCTCAAAACAAAACAAAACAAAACAAAGCAAAGCAAAACAAAACAAACAAAAATGTTCACCATATCCAGCCCATCCTATCTTTAATTTCTCCTAGTTCTGCTTTGATATATTATATTCATTAGGCAATACACTTGTTTTAAGATTTCTATTATAGGGCTGGAGAGATGGCCTAGCGGTTAAGAGCGCCGACCGCTCTTACAGAGGACCCGGGTTCGATCCCCAGCACCCACATGGCGGCCGAGAACCGTCTGAAACTCCAATTCCAGGAGAACTCCAGTTCCAGGGGAATCCGAGACCGTCTTCTGACCTCCGCGGCATTGCACGACACGGGTGCACAAACTTGCATGCAGACAGTACATTCATACACATACAGAAATAAATAAAATTAATAAAAAAAAGTTTAAAAAAAATAAAATAAAATTTCTATTATAAAGAAATATATGTTGGGGCTGGAGAGATGGCTCTGTGGTTACGAGTGCCGACTGCTCTTGCAAAGGACCGGGGTTTGATTCCCAGCACCCACATGGTGGCTAAGAACCATGTTTAACTCCAGTTCCTAAGGAATCCAATGCCCTCTTCTGACCTCCGTGACATTGCATGACACAAGTGCACCAACCTACATACAGACAGTATATTCATACACATAAAAAATAATAAATTAAAAAAATTAAAAAAGAAATATATGTTTAGAGCCAGGCATACTGGTACATACCTTTAATTCCAGCATTTGGAAAGCAGATGCAGTTAGATCTCTGTGAAAGGAGGCCAGCCTGTTCTATATGGTGGGTTCCAGGCCAGGTAGGGCTCTATAGTAAGACTTTGTCTCAAAAGAGAGGAAGAAAGAAAGAAAGAAAGAAAGAAAGAAAGAAAGAAAGAAAGAAATAAATTAAGAAAAGAAAAAAGAGAGAAATATATTTTTATTTTACTATTATTTTTTCTTTCTTTTCAATATATGTCCAACTTATTATTTCTAGGCAGGAATAAATCGTCCACTTGTTTAAACCCCTCCAGCATTCATTTCCTATCTTTTATTGGATATTTTAATACCTTAGGGACTATGGATTTGGTGCTTCTGACTGCACCTTCTGTCAGCCTCCAGCTCTTCCTTACAGTATCTCATTTCCCTACTCTGAGATGACCATTGAAATCTCACATTTGCTGAACTTTTATCTTTGGGGATTTACTGAATATTTCAATTTGTTACTGTGAAATAGGGAATTTCTGTTACACCAAAAGCACTTTGAAAGAATGCTTAAGATTGGAACTACTTAAAATATACAGAAAATGTGCATTTAAATTCTGACCTATCTTAAGGTCCAGTTAGTTTGTGATTGTGTATTGCAAGATTGTATATTTAAGTTATGTTTTGAGATAGCTAAATCCTACCCAGATTAGTGTTCTAACAGGTCCTTCTGAGAACTGGATGGAATCAAACTGTATTACTATGTACAGTATAAGCATTCATGATTCTGGATATGCTGGGCTATGAACTCCAGTTTCTTGATTTCTGTGAGACTAAGGCTCTTCTCCTGACTTCCTAGGGCCACATTTGTGAGAGGGCCAAACCACTCCCACAGCTGGTGCTGTGTCATCTGACCTTTTGAGTGTCTGTTCTGCTTCTTGTCTCTGTGTGGGCTTTAGAGCTTTGCACCTTGATTTTCTGCAGAGTTTTAATTATTTGCTAAAAGGAAGACTTTTAGGGTATTCATCTTGCTGTATTATTTTAGGAGATCCTATAAATTAACACATATATTTGAACCTGAATAGAATACCAACCTTTGAAACTATTTATTGTAAAGAATACTTGGAACTAACCTGGCACTACATATTGAAAACCAGGAGTCAGTAAAGAACCTCCTAGCATCTTTTCAAACGTTGTACTTTTGCCTTTTTGATGTTTGCTTGTTTTTCTGTGAGATCCTTAGAGGAGAGGCCACACTTGCTGGAATTAGATTTGATACAGCAATGTTTGAAGTCACATTGGAGAAGAAGAAAGCTCAATTAATGAGGCTGTTCAACTTTAAGTGAAATCAAATGTGGGAAAGGAAGCCATGGGATCTCAGACAGCTAACCACCTAAGGATCATAAAGATCTCTCTGTTTTCAAGAGCAGCAAAGTACAAAAAGCTTAGGCAGAACATTTTATGGAAATGGTGAAAATACTGCCAGTTGCCCACATCCCAGTTTAATAGATGGTTGACTGCAAATATCTGCATTAAGAATTTGAGATGGGGCTGGAGAAATGGCTCAGTGGTTCAAAGCATACAGTGCTCTTGCTGAGTACCTGAGTTTGGTTCCCAACATCCATGTAGGGCAGTTCACAATCACCTGTCATTCCATCCCCAGAGGATTCAACACCCTCTTTTAGACTCCAAGGGCACCTGCAGTCATGTACACATAACCACATAGAGACACGCATCATGCATACAAGTAATTAAAAATAAAACAAATCCATTCAATCCCTTTTTGTAATATATATATTATATATATATATATAATATTATATATATATATATATAGGATATTTAGTTGTGTTACCCTGCCCATGTGCCCTCCTCTGTCCCTACCCTCCCATTCCCACTTCATTCAATCCTTCTTCTAATATTGCCTTCTCCACATACCTATTACTGTGCTCTTACTGCCCCTACCAGGAAACTTCTCTCCACATACATGGCGGTGTCTTCTCTGGATTTTCAAATGGAAACATGTATAACTGAGATTTCAAAGCTAGCATCCATCTCTAAGAGTTAGAACATGTGACCTTTCTCCTTCAAGGTCTGGGTGATCTCACTGACAATGATTGTTTTCAGTTCAATTCATTTACCTGAGAATGAATAGTTATAGAATTTAACTGGCTCCCAACAACTTACTGTTATACCAGCAGATTAATGCCTTTCTCACTAAGGAAGTTTCCTTATGAAGCAGATAGTGATTAACACAGAAACACACAGTGTGCAGAGAGGAGTTTGGAGAGTACTTATCCCTGAAGCGGACACCTACATTAAAATTTTACCTCCGTAACTCAGTGATCATTGCAGAAGAGGGGCCAGAAAGAGTGGAACAGTCAGAGGTCATGGCTGACCAAAAGAAAATAGAGTTCTCCAGACAGCTGGACAGTAAACTCATATGAACTCATAGCATACATAAGTACCATGCAAGCTCAAATCAGATGAATCCCCAACATAGACATGAGAAAGTGGGTAAGAAAATCCTGGAGAGATAGCCTAGTGGTTAAGAGCACCGACTGCTCTTGCAGAGGACCCGGGTTCAATCCCCAGCACCCACGTGGCGGCTGAGAACCGTCTGTAACTCCAATTCCAGGAGAACTCCAGTTCCAGGGGAATCTGAGACCCTCTTCTGACCTCTGCAGCATTGCACGACACGGGTGCACAGACTTGCATGCAGACAGTACATTCATACACATACAAAAATAAATAAAATTAAAAAAAAAAGAAAATCCTAGTGAACCTAAGGAATTTTGGGGTGAGAGGCAGTAAGCAGAAGTGTAAATAGAGGAGGTGACCTAAATGCAAAAATTCAGTAACTTTTCTTAAAAGAATGAAAACATTTCATTGGTCTGGAGATACAACAGAGAAAGGGTCTTCTCTAGGATCTATGACCTCTCCAGCAATGTGTCTTTGACTGCATTTAGAGTGCCACCCATCAGCTCTATCCCATTGAGAGGGCTTTAAGTTCAATTAGAGAGCTGTTGATTTTGGTCAGTGCATGTGGGGGCTGGAGAGATGGCCTAGTGGTTAAGAGCGCTAATTGCTTTTGCAGAGGACCCAGGTTTGGTTCCCAGCACCTACATGGCAGCTGAGAACTGTCTTTAACTCCAGGTCCAGGGGAATCCGACACCCTCTTCTGACCTCCGCAGCATTGCCTGACACGGGTGTACCAATCTACATGCAGACAGTACATCCATACACATAAAAAATAAATAAAAATTAAAAAAAAAGAAAACAGTGGCTTCCAGGGCACTGGGACCTTGCTCATATGAACTCACAATAATGGTGGCATCATGCACAAACCCCATGATGACTCAATCAGACAAAACTCTAGCACAGACCTAGGGAAATGGGCAACAGATCCCACCCCTAGCAGAACTATTGGAAACTGATCACTGCTGGGCGAGGAAGAGTAGATCTTCTTTAAGGGACAGACTCTAGATAGCTTGATTAGATTCCAATGGTTGGACTTGTACCCAGGGACATCTGAGTACAAATTCTTGACTGGATAGGATTTAACATATAGGACAGAGTGCATGAAAATCAGGTGTGTGTGTGTGTGAGGGAGCATAGGGAAGTATAGACTGGGGAGTGGGAGTCTAAGTTTGATTAAAATCTATTATATGAAATGAAATAAAACCCAATCAATTATTAAAATTTACATTCAAAAAATAAAATATAGTGGTCAACCTCAAAAAGGAAGAGAAAATAAAAATTTAAATAAAACAAGTAATGAATAATTTAATGTATCTTTTTCGGCCTTCTAATTAATTTTTGTGGGCTAGATGATTATTTTAACTTAGAAAATGCTATTCATTGTTTAAAATCACTAAATATTTGATTGATACTTTTTGCATTTCTGGTGGTATTTTTTGTCTTTAGGTGAAAACATACAGTTTACTCCTTTGGAATCCTGTTGACAATGCTTTTTCTAAATGTTAAATATATTTAAAGGTGGAAAATAAGAATCTTATAATGACTTTTTATGTGCAAGGGGCTGTCTCTATTTTATTTAAAAGAAAGTGAGCAAAATTACCCAAAATATTTAAACTAATGACTCCAACATTTTCAGAATCCTCGAATGCCTGAAACCTCAGTTTCCTTTGTGATTCACATTCCATGATAGATTTGTGCCTTGGAACGGGTTGATTTTTGTCACTTCTATTATTCAGTCATTCCTCAACTTTCAGTCAGATCTGTGGCTTCCCACTCAACTCCAGCAGTTTGCAAATCTTCCCCTATGGGTTGCATAGCAACTGCCACTCAGCTTCACCTGCAAAAGGTTAGTCCAACTGTTTTTATGGTTTTTTTTTCCTGAACTATTTTCTTTTTGACTCATGAAATAAGCAAGCCAGCTGGTAGCATTCTAAATAGAGATGCTCTGATCTGTTTCTTACGAGCACCGTGACTGTCTTTCCAGTTGCTGCAAACAAGGTACCACAGAAAAGCCTGTATAAGGAGACAAGGGTGTGGAACGGAGACTCATGTAAGGCCTATGAAGGCTGAAATTATGGCAATCACTGCAAATGAAGTTTATGTGGACATGGTGCTAGGGAGTCTCATCTACTTTTCTGAGTCTGCTCAATATACAATGCCCAGGGTCAACACTCTTCACAAGCATTCTGTAAATAGGGTGCCTTCTGGGAGACAGTCTGAGGCAAGTGATTGGCACGGATTACAACGTGTAATGGAAGCCCATCAATACCCAAATCTTATAAACCACCAAGTAAGAGTATGGAGAGCCTGGGCTTGGTTACTGTACTTTTCAAGACTTTATTTATTTTTATTTTTTTTTATTGATGCTTTGTGTAATTCATACATCTTTTTCCAATTCAGTTCAGGCGTATATCCCCTTCCCTTCACCCTGCCCCACCCCTACCCATCCCAGATCATGCATTCTGCTATAACTTTTCTGCATCTTTCTGGTTTTTTTGTTGTTGTTTTTTTTTTCATTTTTTTTTTTAACAATAAGTGATAATTTGTGAGTACAAGCATCCTTCATGTCAAACCAATTTGCGAGCAGTTGTGCCCAAACCCATACAGCTCATGGGTCCCACCATCCAGCGCGGGGGGGGGGGCTTGTATGTTCAATCAAGTTGATCAAATGAGTGTCCAGTCTATATTGTTGTAGTTTCACCTTTCACCCCAATCGCAGCCCTTACATTCTACCGCGCCTCCTCTTCCGCAGATTGTTCCCTAGGCTTAGAAAAGGGGCACACGTGGATGAGATGCAAAACAGTCTACTTTCTCTGGAGCTGTTGTCTTGGTCTCTAGTCAATTCTGGCTGTTTTCTTTCATGGGCTGCCAGCTTGTCCAGGCATAACCTTTCAATCCTACTAATCACAGTTTGCAACATACTGATTGCCGTCTGAATGCCAGAGAGTGTTACCAAAGGCCACTAAACCAATAAGCAAATATGGGTCTCCTTGAGTCAAGCAAAACCCCTCCATCAGCACCACTACACCTCATCTGCCTGGAAATACTGTGCGCAGTGGCAGCCTTATGTCTGATATCCCAAAATCTAATTGGCTATTGGCTCTCTCCTTGGAGGAATAACCCACGGCTGATGCACAACTTACCATCCTCTAATGGTTAGGAGATATTACTAAACACACGATGACCCTGTCATACTTAACAGAAGAAAATGTAATTCATGGATTAACATACCATCCAAACATCTGTGTCTATACCAATGTAACCTACCATAACAACTAGTAATGTTTAAATACCTATATATCCAATTGCGAGTGCTTCATTAGTAGGACCGAAAAGCTATATATTATTCTGTTTAAATACATACTTATCTAATTGCATGTGCTTCAAGACTTTATTTAAATGGAGGGAAAAGACTTAATGTAGTTCTGACTAAGCAGCACATAATTTAAAGTAATTACTATTATTTTTTGTTTAGTATAAAATGATTTTTATAACACTTTCAACATACAAGATGGATATAGACAACCATAGAACATGAATTTTCAAAAACTAAATATACATTTAATCCTACAATAATAAAATGCTAACCAAAATTTTGTTGTTTAGGTGTGTGTATGTATATGTGTGTATGTACTTGTGTCAATATGTGTGTGTACCATGGCTGTTGATGTGCATGCTGAGGTCAGAGGACAGTCTTGGATGTTGTTTCCTAGGAGCTGACAACTGTGTTTACTTGGAACAGTGCATATCATTGGGATACAAGCCTGAAGCTCACCAAAAAAAAGGCTAACCTGGCTACTACCTAGTTCCATGAATATGCCTGTATCCTCTTCTCCAGCACCAGAATTGCAGGACTGAAAGTGCTTTATTAACTCTAATAATTTTTGAAATATTTTAATTGAAATGTTGTACGTTTCATACATTTCTCAATCCAATTTGGACTCATTCCCCCTTCCCTGCTCCCACCCCACCCTAGCGCATGCATTCTGCCATACATGTCTTGCAACTTTTTCTCAGTCTTTTAAAAGTTTTTTTTTTTTTATGCAGAGGTTTACTGTTTTGGGCAGAAATTTACTGTTTCAGTCACTTCTTTTGTTGTTGATATTCCCTCCAATTTATATTGCTCTAAAATATGCATATATATATATATCACATATATCAAAATTATTATGTCTGAAAATAAACTATAAGTTAATTCCAAAACATTTATGAATTCACATTTTTCCCTTTAATTTTATGTTACTCTAAAACATACATATAACCAAAATTATGAAGTCTGATTCTAGATCCTGTTAAGGGATTCACATTTTAACAGTACAGTTGCTTTCAGATAAAAAGAAATATAACATTAATGTTCCTCAGTTTGCCTTACAACTAGGGATTTATTGCTAGCATCCATAAATGAGGGATATCATTCATTTGTTTTTCTGGGACTGCGTTACTTCACTTAGCATAATGGCTTTTAGTTCCATCCATTTACCTTCAAATTCATGATGTTGTCTTTGTTTATCACTGCATAGAACTTCAATGCATATCTAGATGTACCAGATTTTCTTTATCCACTCATCGGTTCAGGGATACTTGGGTTGCTTCCAGTTCTTTGTTATTGTGAAGAGAACCACAATAAACATGGTTTTGCAAGTTTCTCTGGGACAGGTTAAGTCTTGTGAGTATATACCCAGGAGTGGTACCAATGGGTCAGATGGTAGGTTTAAGTTAAAATTTTTAAGTATTCTTCATACTGCTTTCCAGAGCGGTTGCACAAGTTTGCATTCCCACCAGCAGTGAATGAGTGCTCCCCTTTCCCCAGAACCCCTCCAGCATTTGGTGTCATTTGTTTTCCTGATCTTAGCCAGTCTTACCAGGGTAAGATGAAATCTTAAGCTGGTTTTAATTTACATCTCTTTAATTATTAGCAATGTTGAACCCTTTCTAAGATGTTTCTTAGTCATCTTTACTTCTTCATTGTGAAGTCTCTGTTCAGCTCTTTACTCCATCTTTTGAGTGGGTCATTTGTTTTCTTAGTCCTTTGTTTTTTGAGTAGTTTATATCACCTGGATGTTAATGCTCTATCAGATGTATCACTGGTGAAGGTTTCCTCCCACTCTGTGGGTTTTCTTGTCACTGTGATTGTTTCTTTCATAGTAGAGAAGCCCTTAAATTTAATAAGATCTCATTTGTCAATTGTTGACCTTATTTTTTGTCCTTCTGCTGTCTGATGAAGAAAGTCTTTTTCTATGCCTATACCTTGTAGGTCACTGCTGATGTTTTCTTCTCTCCTTTTCAGTTTCTGGATTCACATTGAGGTCTTTGATTCATTTGGAGTTGATTTTTGTACATGGCGAAAGGTAGGGGTTCAGCTCTTAAACCTGTGTCAGCTTTGTTTTAGAGCAAGTACTTCCCATGTGATGGTGAAGTAGATTAAATGCCAAGACATTCCTATATAGCCTAGATGTTTGTAATCTTCTCAGATCCTTATATTAGAATCCTAACCTATGATGTAGATGTAATGGTATTGGAACAAGGCCTTTGAAGGTGATAAACATCATGAGGATTAATTTCTAATGAATGGGATTTGTGCTCCTAGAAGAGGACTGAAGGTACATCATTCTTCTGTTGCATGGGAACACACGAAGAAAATGACCATCTATGCACCACAATGTGGGCCCTCTCCAGACACCCAATCTACTGAGCACAAAGATGGAGATGATGCCAGTTGGGGGCTGGGAAAAGCAAACCATGGAGCCAGCATGGGGATGAGGAAAAAGGAAGATGAATAAAATGCACCTCCAGAATCAAAGTCTTCACATCCCCCAAATTGAGACTCCATGCCTGAAACTGTCAGACTCAGAGACAAAGGCAGTGAATGAAAGAAGAGGCACTGTGCTCTGAAGCTCTATTTTCTTTGTAGTATTTTTCATCGAAGCCAGCTGACATTACAGTGAAGCAGTTGTCCACCGCCAGGTTGTAGCTTTGGTAGACAAAAGAAAAATGTTATTTTATATAAATCTTCTTTTCCTTTAGCTGTTGTGCTATAGTTTGGATATTGTCTCAGAAATTGAGCTGAATTAAAGGAGATGATATTGTTCATAGGGAGTCACTAGAAGGGAACCTACTGGCTCTTCCAATTGCATTTCCTGAAAATACCCTTCCTGTCTCACATGAAGATTCTAGGAAATTAGTATTCATTCACGGGCTGCCTCTTCTCCAGATGTAGGCTGGATGTCAATGGTCAGCATTCTTCTATTATTTTCAGAGATTATTGCTATGTCATCTGTCTCCTAATATGAATTCTTCAGAAATATCCAGTATTCATTTGGACAACTCCTCAGAAACATCTCTTAAATAGTTTAAGAGATGGGAAAAAGTAAGCCGATGACTGGATGGTAATTTGAAAACAAGAATATTTAGTATATAAGTAAAGCTGATTTGGAGACACAGAAACACTACAAATAGTTTTTAAGTAGGAATTATATATTTTCAGCAATGAAATCTGTGTGTTTTATAGTTTCATGCCACTGTCTTGGGAAAATAGGTGCATGTTTTGTGTTCATGTTGAAAGAATTAACTCTTGACATACTGCATTTGAACATATGCAAGTGACAGTCTGTGAAATGCTTCAATGTTAATATTAACTTTCTTATGATATAACCTGGGTCTTGGAAGGAGACTTGGGGTCACTGGAGGCCAGAGAGATGACTCAACAATGAAGAACTACTCTGCACAGGACTGAAGTTTGGTTCCAGAACCCACATCTAGGAGTTTACAACTACCTACAACTCAAGCTCCAGGGAATTGTGCATAGTTTTTTGGTCTCATCAGGTTTGATACACATGTGGGGTGGGGGGCATCACTCTCCGATTAAAATACAGTACAAAACAAATATTTGTAAAAGATGCACCTTATCCCTAATATCTAATTTATAACCTTTTTATTGATACTTCCCTTTCTGCTAAGCACAGTGCCTTTATTTTTAAAATTATATGTTGCTAGTTCTGCAATATAATTGCTAGTTCTTCTAGTTCTCCTACCTGGTAATGTCTCTTCAGTGCTGGGATTACAAGTTCACACCACCATGCTAGGCTTTTTTTCTTTTTATTAATTTTTATTGAGTATTTGTACAATTTATAGAATGGTTCCCAATCAAACCCAGTTCCCCCATGCCCCAACCCCACATTAGAACTCATGAATTACAACATCCAAGGTAAGCCCTATCCAGTCAAGCTCCCAAACCTAGACATCCTTCTGTGCAAATATATCCACTGGAGTCTAGTCAACATATTAGGGATCCTAGGAAAGGCATACTCTTCCTCACCCAATAGTACTCAGTCTCTTGTAGTTCTCAGTCCAGCAAAGTCTCCCATTTCTCTTGCTCCACTTTGAGACCTTGTCCCAATTGGTATGGGTCCCATGTCTGATACCTACATTGCCACAGGTGTCAACCTGTGAAAACTTACAGTTGATTGTAAGTCAATGTTTCTCTACGTTCATGCACCAGCCCTGGCTCTTACAATCTTTCCGCTCCCTCTTCTGCAATGATCCTTGAGCTGTGGGTAGTGAGATTTAATACAGGGGCCCCATCCAGGAGTACGTACTCTGGAGGGTCCCATTCTTTGAAGCTTGACTAGTTGTGGCCTTCTGTTTGCATCACACTCTGTTGTGTAAGGAAGCTTCACTGGTGAGAATTGAGGGATGCACTTGTTTTCTCTCTTTCCCTCATTCTGTGTGTAGAGGTTCAATTGTAGATGTGTCTCCTAGGAATGGGGGTTTTTCAGATGTACATGTTCTGTGTCTTGTCAGATTCTGCAGTGGCCTCCATCTGTTGCAAAGAGTAGCTTTTTTGATGAGTGTCATATGGTATGCGTGACTGTAAATATAAGATTCCATAGAGAGTGTATGGTAAGAAATTTCATTTTTCTAGATAAGGCTTTTTCTAGGCTCTATGTCTTATCCAGCTCTGCACATTTGGCTGAGTTTATAGTGGCTCTCATGGGTTCACTCCCAATGAGATGGTTCCAAGTCCAATTAGATAGCTGTTGACCATCCCCCTAACAACAGTTCTTCTACTGTACAAATAGAGGTAGTTTGCCGAGCAGCTCATTATGGTTGTGTTGGAGTTTGGTGCCAGGTTGTACCAGTGAATGATTTTTTCTCATAGCAGTGTGCACATTATCTAGCATTCTGAGTGATTAACTTCAGATAGAAAGGTTTCAGGTCAGCTCCTGTTCCTATCCATGAAACATGTCCTGTTCTTAACGGTAGGGTCTTATTTTCAGTTTCTGGTAGATAATCAAGAACTTGTTTTGAGAGTCACTTAGATAGTTCTCACCAACCATTCAAAAAGAGGTATCCTCTGTGTTGCTCTGTGTTTCCTGCCACACAGCCTCCAGGTTGTTGCACCACCAATGCACTAATGTTCAGACAGTGTATGTGTTTCTCATGAGATCTTGGGGGCATCACATTACACTCTAGGTTTCCTAGCCTCTCAAGTTCCAATCATCTCTACTTTTTATTCTTCCCTTGCCCCCCCCTCGTGTCTCCCCAGCCTCAGAAACTCCATCATCCCCATCCTCCCCTCTCCTGATGTCCCCCCACCTCCCATCTGACCCCTGTTTATTTCCCCCTCCCAATACCCCCATCCTACTGACCTCCTCCTAATAATGGTTCCCAGGGATCAAATTCAGGTTCTCATGCCTGCGATGGATGGCTGTTGCCAACTGAGTCATTTTCTCAGTTAATTTTTGGTATTTTAATTCCTGGTTTTGTCATGTGTAGGGCTGAAGCTTTTTGTCTTGTTAGAAAACCCACAGTCACTGTCCTGACAACACCCCCTCCCTTGGATCCTCCCTTGGTGTGTGTGTGTGGGATATATGGTATTCCTGATTCACCTTGGACAAAGCACCAGACCCCCAGGACTCCCCTTTGATGTACAGAGCATAAGTCACACTTCCAGCTTACTATACACACACCCGGGTTCTGCCCCCCAGTAGGAGCTGTGTTGGGTTCACACTTCCCAGAGTATCCCCAGAAGAAAAAGTAATAGTGACAACAGAGCTTTTTTTAATAAAGAAAAAGGGGGAGATGTAGGGATCCCATTTGGCAGAAGCACTTAGGGAGTCAGCAAGCAATCTCCAGCTGGCCTCCTGCTTGCCTTTGAAAACCTACCTGGCACCAATCGTCTTTGATGTTTTGGACAAAGCATTGTAACATTCCTGTAGTGATTTGGAGCATATGGGATGAAATACTGCATGTCCCAACCCCCAATTATGTATGTTGCATCCCCAATCCTGTATTCCCCAACCCCCACAAGGTCCTGTATTAACCCCCCCCCCATTACAGCAATAAACTGAGTCATTCCCTCATGGTCTCACCTCTGAATCTGTCTCTTTTTTATTCTCCCTCTCTCTTTCTTTCTCTCTCTCTCTGCCCCATTGGGCTTGTTTCCAATCCCTCTCCCCCTCTCTACCAGGGCTTAGACCTGGATTCTACAAGCCCTGGTCCAGAAACCAAGAACAACCTGTGGAAGGCTGCACATGCAAGATAAATCAGTTGCTACAGTCATGTAACAAAGTGCCTCATGAACATTCTTTGCTTTGGACATGTTTATTCAATGCATTAACGTGTACACCTGCATTTTAATTTTTAATTCCATGATTTGGGTATCCTCAGAGATTTAAGATGCCACTTATGGAGTAGAAAATATCTCTGTATTTTCTATATGTGCAAATTATTTTGATAAGAGTCTGAATAGGACATGGATGTGTTAGAAAAACTTTCCCAGGACTTTTTTTTTTATTGATGCTTTGTGCATTTCATACATCATTTTCCAATTCAGTTCAGGCATATTTCCCTTTCCCTCCCCTCCCACCCCCACCCCATCCCAGATCATGCATTCTGCCATAACTGTCCTGCATCTTTCCTCCGTTTTTTTTTTTTTTTCCTTCTTTAGCTATAAGTGCTTGATCCATGAGTACAGGCATCCTTTATGTAAAGCCAATTTGCAGGTTGTTGTGTCCAAACCCCCACGGCCCCACCATGTAGCGGGGGGTGAGTGGTTGTATGTTCAATCAAGTTGATCAAATGTGTGTCCGACTACATTGCTGTTAGTTTCACCATTCACCCCCCAATCGCAAACCCTTATTCTCCCTGCCCCCTCTTCTGCAGATTGTTCCCTAGGCTTAGAAACGGGCACAGGTGGAGAGAAGCAAAACACTCTACTAAAGAAAAAAACTTTCTCTGGAGCTTTTGTCTTGGACTCTGGTCAATTCTGGTGTTTCCTTTCATGGGCTGACAGTTCGTCCAGACATAAACTTTCCATCCTACTAATGAAGCAAAGCCACATTGATCTATATGTATTAAACCGCACTCATACGTTATGTTGGTTCTTTCATAGACACCATATTTTGGACGATATATTGTTAATCCCATGAATTCATTTTTTTTGTCTTAAATATACAGGTTTCTTACTGTGGCTTATAACATCTCCTAACCTGAGTGGCTTTGTAAAGTTGTGGCATCAGCCATGGTTATTCCTCCAAAGAGAGAGAGAGCCAATCAGCCATTCGTTGGGATATAAAGGCATATGGCTGCCTCTGCTGCCACAAGTATTTACAGGCAGGTTAGGTGTAGCTGGTTGCTGACGGTGAGTCTTGCTTGACCTCAAGGAGACCGTATTTGCTTTATTGGTTGAGTGGCCTTTTGGTAACACTCTCTGGTTTCAGAGGCAATCTGTACACTTGTGTGTGGGTCTAAATACATCTTTCCCATTTTAATGTCCATGTTAATGTCAGGTCCTCAGCAGCAGGTCTCTTATCACCTCCCTTCTTGCAGGTATCCCAGTTTCGAGGCAAGGAGGCCTTTACCTTTTGTGGGCCTTTATCCCCTGGCCAACATCTCCCTGGTAGAGTTTAGTTTAGAAACAATCCATTGCTGATTTGTCAGAGCTCCTATTAATATATTTTCTTAAGCACATAGCTTAAGGAGACCTTTAGTATTCTATTTGGTTCTGAACAGAGAATAATCATTCACCAGTTCTTATGCCTATTAGTCGATTATAGAAGGCAGTTTTACCGGTTTTATAAAGAGACTATCTCTATAATAGTTTTCTCCAATTTACAGTTGGACAGAGACCTCATCATCATCATATTTACTCCTTGTTCTATGGGGGGGAGCAAGAAAGTCTCTCATATCAAAACTTTGCGGCACCTAGAAGGAGGTTTCATTAGGACTCATTATAAAGTAGTTGTTACAAGTAGGATCCCCACAGAGGGGTCGATGTTTTATAGCAATCTTGAGGCTTTTCTTACTTTCGATGTTCAGACAGGTCAACCTTTTAGTTGGCACTTTCGGTACATCCTACTCAACTCAAAGCTGTATCTTTTCTTTCTCAGCCATTAAGTTGGTGATATTTTTTTTTTTTTTTTTTTGTTGTTGTTTTTTTTTCCCATAGTTAGTTTTTAGTTTTAAGATTTGAATTGCTGGGGTTTGATGAAAAGGTTTGTCTTTCTGTATTCCCCCCCCCTTTTTTTTTAACCCATGAAATCTCCAGGACATAGTTGATTATACATAACTATTAGGGGTAGCGAATCAGGCACACGATTTCATTCAAATTCACCCATGGTGTTTGGGTGGACTATACATATGATTAACTTGGAAGTTAAACTTTAATTTTTACGTTAAATCATCTTAACGAGAATGCTACAAGGTGATACTGTACACCAGAGAAATTATAGAGAACATTTGTATGTGGCAACACCAAAGTTATTGTCATACACAGTTTTAAGTTAAAACAAATGTGGATAACACCGATTTATATCTCCATTTAACTCAGATGGGCATTACCGTTTTTATCAAGAGTCTGTAAAACCAATGGTTGTTTAATATACACATATTTACTATTACCTAAGGTCCTAAGACACCATGTATCCCGTAGACAGAGTCTGGGCACAAAACTGGGTATTTGTTGAACTCACGCAATTAAATATGCATTAATCGCATATACACCCGTGTCCCTCTCCACCCCTCATCCACCCATTCCCAAAACTAATCGCACCATTACAAACGAATGCACACCACTTATACTGAATGAACCCGAGTTCAATTCATGGTTCGTTGTTCCTTTTACTATGCATCCCTCTCAACCCCAAACCACAGAGAAAACCCAAAAAGTAATACTATTTAACTATCTGAGCACCCAAGTTAATTACACACACAAACAGGCAGTACAACTAAAGACCAAACAAAATCCCAACGAACATAAGAGGGATGAACACCAAAATTATGCTCGGTATTAACAGTATCAATATTCCAGGGACACTGTGTTACTACTACAATAACCGTAAACAATACAACCCATGTCTTCTTAATAAAGCTCCATACCAATAACAAACCTTTAACCTGCCACAAAAGATTACAAATTAGATGCTAAAACTAGTCCTCAACCTAATAAAACTGTAAACCTAGAACAACCATCACAGAAAAACTCCAATATCCAGACAATAATCAAGAAACACATGAATACAAAGACATACAAGTAAAAACTTTCTATCCACTCGGATCAACAAAAAACGATGACGGGGACACCTGAGGCTAAAACGAAGTTTCCAACTTTTGCTATTAATAAAAGTGAACAACAAAAGCAACCACTTGCCAAAACTAAAAACACAATAAAGATTGAACTGCCATGTATAACACTTAATAGCCTGCAATAAGTAATAAAGAATGTGATCTATACAAAGCTGAGAACACGAATAAATAATACTCCTACACAGGAGTGGTATTACTGGTTCAAATGGAAGGCTCATTTTTTCTAAGGGTTCTCCACACTGCCTACCATAGTGGCTGTACAAGCTACATCCCACAGCAAACCATGGCACCAATGCACGTGTCTCATTCAACACCACAACAAAACCTCTCCAGCACTGGTACTCACCTCTAACAACTGTTCCGTAGATCACATAGACGCCAAGTCTTATTGGAGTAAGGTGATCTCTAAAAGTGGTTTTACAAGTTATTCATTTTCAACAACACTAAATTACAAATGCGAATTAAACGCATTCCGCAAACACTCTCAAGACTGTACTCGGATCATCTCAATTCCTCCTACATGTAAGAAGTCCCTATTCAGAAATACTAAACTGCTCACTAATCATAATTGAACGTGATCATCTTGTTACAATTCATATCTTATAATTTAATTGAGTAGACTTGTATACCTCGAGAAAACTATAATGCCTAATTGTCGAGATGTATCTGCGAGTGAAATGAAGTTCAATGCATCTAACCCACTCGTGGGCTATAATTCTCATTACACTTCCACATATTTTTTCTTCATGCTTATAGAAGCCTATTTTGAGTTTAATGACGTCCCATTTGTAAATTGTCGACCTTATTTTTGTGCACTTGCTGTCTGATATAGAAGTCTTTTTTCTTATGCCTATATCTTGTAGGTACTCGCTGCCAGTTTTTCTTCTATCCTTTCCAGAGTTTGGGGTTTCACGTTGAGGTCTTTGGTCCATTTGGAGTTGATTTTTGTATCAAGAGTAAGGTAGGGGTTTAATTTCATTCTTCTACCTTTCCCAGGACTTTTAAATGTGTGTTATAATATTTATGGGAGTTACATTGTTGATTGTTAGGTTCTCTCTTCTCTGACCTCTATATAATATATATACAATGTATAAAAAGTTATATATATATATATATATTATTTATATATATATATATATATATATAATGTAATGTTCAAATGTGGTCAAGCATTTGAAATACATGGCTTTCTTTTTAAATGAAAGAAATGGAGTCCAAGACACCAGTCTCCTAAACACTAAAGCATATTTTCCACACATTTAATTTATGAATAGTAGTAAATATCTATTCTTCACAAGAAGCTAACTGACTGTTACCTGAGTTACAAATTTATAATTTATCATGAACAAAAGGTATTTAAGTAGAACTAAAAGTGTTCTTAACATCGTGACCTTACAATATTACCATTTGGAGACTACAATAACTCCCATTGATGAATTAGCTTTGCAAATCAACTATTGCTGTAAATGGCGTGATTGCTTTAGAGCAAATAAAATTTAATTCGGTGTCACCAGATGCCCAAATAATATAATATTGATGATTAAGACATGATTGAATCAGTTGTTCATACAAAAAAGTGATTGATTTTCAACATGGCCAACTGCCATTGACTGGGTGTCTTTCCCTTGTCATATAGGAAGAATGAGTTGGTTCTTGAAATTGCTTTTCTTCGAAGCTGGAAGAGGTATTGTCAGTCAGAACATAAGTTCATATTTAAATCACTCAAACTGCATGTCACTAGATTAAGAGAGGTAAAAGAAGTGGTTAGTAAATTAACCTCTCTTGGTATAGGCAAACACATACAAATTTTAAATCCCTAGAAAGAGCTTTCTCATTATAAAGATTTGTTTAAAAGTCGTGATACTTCTTCCATGCTGGGGAGTTGCCTGGAAAATGTTCTACAATGAGGAGAATTGCTTTATTTAAGGCTGAAGACTCAGTCCTGCTTTGTCAGAGAACAAACAGAGAACATTCCCTGCTTCTTCATCCATTAAGGGAAAGGGATCAAAACATTCTGCTTGTGTGTATCTGGAAGAGACTGAACACCAGGTGCTCACATGAGCTGAAGTTGGCTCTTCCTGTGTTGGACTTGGACTTTAGAGTGTCCATCTGTCCCAGGGACTGGCTCCAAGTCCTAATACTACTGCCTTTAACATACACACAATCCTGAGTTCAGTCTGCCCTATAGATACCCTGACCTGGTCACTATGTTCCTCTCTTTCTCTTCCTGTTAGTCCTTGTTTCAGTAACTCCTTATACCAATAAATACACTTAGTGGTCCACAAACAAAAGCTATTTAAAGAGTTCACATTAACAAGAGGGAAATTATTGGTTCCTAGGACTTATTTTATACAGGCACAGCCTGACCTTATCCAGAAGTTCCAAAAATCAGGACTCTTGTCTCTTGGCCTTTTTTTTTTTTTATCTCTGCTATATATGTCTAAACTGCATGCTTCCTCAACATGTATAGCAGGTAGGTAGAACTTACCAGTTTTGGAACTCCTCATTCTGTCAGAAAAATTCTAGGTTCAAAGATCATTGGCTCTGATTGGCTAAAATAATTGGATATCTTTAAGTGCTCACCAAAGCCGCCAGAAAAACACTGACCAACCATAACTATTAGTGCTGTTTAAATACCTATATATCTAATTGCTTGTGCTTCATTAGTAGGATTGAAAGGTTATTCCTGGACGAACTGTCAGCCCATGAAAGGAAACAGCCAGAATTGACCAGAGTCCAAGACAACAGCTCCAGAGAGAGTGGACTGTTTTGCTTCTCATCCACCTGTGCCCCTTTTCTAAGCCTAGGGAACAATCTGCAGAAGAGGGGGCATGGTAGAATGTAAGGGTTGCGATTGGGTGAATGGTGAAACTACAGCAATGTAGTCTGGACACTCATTTGATCAACTTGATTGAACATACAACCCCTCACCCCCCGCTAGATGGTGGGGCCGTGGGGGTTTGGGCACAACAGGCTGCAAATTGTTTCATATAAAGGATGCTTGTACTCATGGATCATCACTTATAGCTAAAAAATGGAAAAAAAAACTGAGAGAAAGATGCAGGACAGTTATGGCAAAATGCATGATCTGGGATGGGGTGGGGGTAGGGGGGAAGGGAAAGGGAAATATGCCTGAACTGAATTGGAAAATGATGTATGAAATGCACAAAGCATCAAAAAAAAAATAAAGAAAAAACAACAAAAACAAAACAAAACAAGAAAAAACACTGATATTTCAAATAAAATGAATTTTATCTTATCATAAAAAGATGAAATGGATTCTGGGTAAGTAAAAGAACTATCATCCAATATGTTCTGTTTTAGAAACTGTATTTATCAATCCACTTATTTATTTATTTATTTATTTAGTTAGTTAGTTAGTTAGTTAGTTAGTTATTGGCAGAGAGATATAGTCATGTGACTGAGCTGCAGACAGTGGAAAAGTGTGGAAATGATGCCATGATATTAAGTCTAGTCCAAGTCATCCTTCCTCTCCCAGGTACTGTGACCCACTTTTCTTGTTCTAGCTACATATTAACTTTGAAGCTGAGGACTAAAAAAGACTCTGTCAGCCTTAATT
Source organism: Rhizomys pruinosus (assembly GCA_009823505.1). NCBI lineage: Eukaryota > Metazoa > Chordata > Mammalia > Rodentia > Spalacidae > Rhizomys > Rhizomys pruinosus. The sequence goes on from VZQC01004776.1 coordinate 39,017, forward strand.
CTTCAGGGAAGCAGAATCCTCAGCCCATTTAAAATTATAGAGATTTTAAATCCCATGGATTTAAAAAAAATTATGTTCTGAGTATTTCATTCATAAGTCCTGTTTGTCCATCATTTTCATTCCCCTCCTCTCCTCCTTCAGAGTCCTCCCATGTCCCCCAACTCCTTCTTAATTTCTTGTCCTTCTCTTTGGTTGTTACTATTATGGATCCATGTATATACCTATAAGTATTGAGTCCATTTAGTGAGGTTCATGAGTAAGTCTCAAGGAACATCACAGAAGAGAGGGCAGAAATATTATAAGAGCCAGAGGCCCAGAACTCCTAGACTTACATACTGTGTATTCTGGACACAATAGAGAAGCTGTGCCTATGAAGTCTTCACAATATGGTTCTCTGAATAAGACCTGCATCCTGACAACAGGAGTTGACGTGTCAGTATGGATGGGTAGATTTCACAGGGTCTCACCTCTAGATGGAGAGCTACAGACAATCAATAGATGCTGAGAGAAGGAAAATCAGTTTTCTCCAGGGATGAGCTCCCTTGTAGGTTATTCAGTCCCAAGTGGTCAGTCCAGACATATGCACACAGGAGCACCACTAAATGATCAGTTTTAATGAGCAATAAAAACAGAAATAGTCTATTGTAATGAGAGACTGAAAGGTCAGGGTTATACTAATCCTACCAAATACTTCCCCCAATACAATCTTTGGGTTTTTTTAAATTGTTATTAAACTTTTTCATGTACCATACATCATTTCTCAATTCAATTTAGATTCATATCCCTTTCTATGTCCCCCACTCCACCCACATTCATGCATTCTGCCATACATGTCTTGCATCTTTTTCTGAGTCTTTCCAAAGGTTTTTTTTTTTTCCAAAACAGAGAATTATTGTTTTTGAGAGGACTTCACTATTTCAGTCATTTTTTTTATCCCATTTCTTTTGTTCTTGATGTTTCCCCCAAGTTGTATTGCTTCAATCTATACTACCTATACTAAAATTATGTCAGCTGAAAACAAACTGTATGTTACTTCCAAATCATATTTCAGGATTCACATTTTCCATTTTGATTTTATATTACTCTAAAATATGCATACATACCCTCCATTTTGCCAAAATTCCAAAATGTGAAAATAAATGGTAGGTTAATTCTAGAACCTGTTAATGGATTCACAATGTAAGAGCACAGTTGCTTTCAGATAATGAGGAATATAAGATTAACATTTCTCAGTTTGCCTTATAACTAGGTACTTGGTGCTAGCATCCACAGATGAGGTATACCATTCATCATTTGTTTTTCTGGGACTGTGTTACTTCAATTAACATAATATCTTCTAGTTCCATCCATTTAACTGCAAATTTCTTTACCATTTCATAGAACTTCATGCAGATGTACCACATTTTCTCTATCCATTCCTTGGTTGAGGGGCACTTGGGTTGGTTCCAACTCTTCACTATTGTGAAGAGAGCTGCAATAAACAAAGATGTGCATGTGTATCTCTGTGGTAGGATGAGTCTCCAGTCATACCCAGGAGTGGTATGACTGGTTCAGGTGGTAAGCTCATTTTGAGTCTTTTAAAGTTTCTCCATACTGCTTTCCATAGTGGTTGCACTAGTTTACATTCCCACCAGTAGGGAATGAGTGCTCCCCTTTCCTCAGAACTTCTCCAGCATTTGATATCATTTGGTCTCTTGATCCTAGCCAGTCAGAGTGAGAGGATATCTTAAAGTGGTCTTAATTTGCATTTCCTTAATTATTAATGATGTTGAATACTTTTTAAGATGTTTTTCAGCCATCTTTATTTCTTCACTTGTGAAGTCTCTGTTCAGGTCTTTACTCCATCTCTTGAGTGGGTCATTTGTTTTCTTCTTTGATTTTTGAGTTGTTTATATATTCTAGAAGTTAATGCTCTGTCAGATGTATCAGCAGTGAAGGTTTCCTTCAACTCTGTGGATTTTCTCTTCACTTCCCTGATTGTTTCTTTTGCTGTGCAGAAGCTTTTGAGTTTAATGAGGTCCCACTTGTCTAATTATTGACCTATTTCCTGCACAGCTAATGTCTGATTTAGAAGTTTTTTCATGCACCTATGTCTTGTAGGTTGCTGCCAAAGTTTTCTTTTATCACCAGATTTTCATCTTACCACAGAGATACATGCACAGCCATGTATATTGCAGCTCTGTTCACAATAGCAAAAAGTTGCAACCAACTCAAGTGCCCCTCAACTGACAAGTGGATAGAAAAAATGTAGTACATCTACACAATGGGGTTCTATGCAGCAGAAAGAAAGATGACATCATGAACTTTGCAGGTAGATGGATGGAACTAGAAGATATTATGTTAAGTGAAGTAACACAGTCCCAGAAAAGCAAACAATGAATGGTATCCTTCATCTGTGGATGCTAGCACCAATTACCTAGTTGTAAGTATTTCTTGTGCAGGGCTCCTTGAGCTTTTGTCCAGATAGTTGGGAGTGATGCATATTGGAAAGAACAGCAACAACAGAAAAGACTGTGTCAAAGAACTGACTGAAATGGTAAACTTCTCTAACCAGTCAACTTCTACATTGAGAATTTTGAGAAAGACTGAGAAAAAGATGAAAAACATGTTTGGCAGAATGCATTAGCTCTGGTGGGGTGGGGGGGTGGGAGGGCGGACAACAAGTCTAAGATTTGAAAATATCATGTAACATAATGTTTTACAAAAAAATATACAGAGAAAACAATAACAAAAGAAATCTTTAAAAACATATGTCTGGATCTTTTTGTTTGTCTGTTGTGATATTTCCCCTTTCATCATGAGTTCTATTGATTTGATTTGGAGTTTCTCTTTTTTTTTTTTTTATTTTTTTGTTAAATTTTTTTTTTTTTTTTTTTTTTTTTTTTATTTTATTTTTTCAAAGGACCAACTTTTGGATTCAATTGATTTTTTTCATATTGTTATTCTTTCTTATCTATTTTCATTGAATTTTTGTATTACTTCGCTGGTTTGGGTTTAGTATAGGGTTTTTTGTTTTTGTCTCTCTATTTCTTTTAGCTGGAGTGTTAGACCGTTCACTTGTACTCTTTCTATTTTTTAATCTATTCTTTGTATGTTGTTGTAGTTGTTGTTGTGGAGTATTTTTAATGGTTAGAGCACTCGGGGCCTATAAAATTTCCCTCTTAGGCAAATGCTTTTAAAGTGTGCCATGGTTTTTGTTTGTGATTGTAAATTATCATGTGTCATTCAGTTCCCAGGAATGCTTTTTAATTTCTTTTCTTTATCTCTTTATCTCTTCTTTGACCCATTCATTTATTCAAGAAAGTGTTGTTTAGTCTCGCGCGTGTGTTCTTATAGTTAGAAGGACTTATCCTGGTGTTGAAAATGAGGCCTTTATTGCACAGTGATATGATAGAATGCAAGTGAGATTATTTCCATCTTTCTGTATTTGGTTGAGGTTTTTTTTTCCTGTGTCCAAGTACATGTGGTCGAATTTTGGAGAATGTCCAGGGGGGACTAGAGTAGAGAAGAATATATTCTCTGGTGTGATGGAGTGAACAAAGGAAATTTGTCTGTTAATTGTCCTGAAAAGTGTTCATCAATTGTATCAGGGTGCAGATGTCCCTCTGTTTTTCCGTTGTCCATTGACCAATGTCAAGAAGGGCTCAGAATGGGGTATGTAAAGTCCCAATACTATGAGTGTTCATGTGACATTAATTGTGTGCCTTGATGGTCCTGAGGAGAATTGATGGCATATAGAAAAGTTCATGTAGCTAAGACGTTTGGGTCTGATGATAATATTGCATTATTGGTGGAAAACTTCATGTTCAATTATTCCTTAGGATAAGATGGTAATAGCACTCTTGTGTAAATCTTCTGAATTACTTTTACTTTGAGTAGTGATTTTGGCCTGAGTATTAAATGAGACAAAGTCACTGCTTGCTGTTTTGGGTACCGGATTTGCTTGGAATAGTATTTTTTCGTTTTAAGAATCCTTTCAACCTGAAGTTGGTGCATCCGTGAGTGAGATGTGTTTTCCTGTCGACACATAGTATGATGGGTGTTCTCTTCCTACACATCTCTCGCGGCAGTCTAGTGTCCTTTGATTTGGGAGAGTTTAGAAAATCCATAATAATTATAAGTAGTTTATAAGTGAGAGATGTTTGTGTAGCTAAGATCCTTTCACCTTATAGTATCCACGATTTGTAGTTTTTGTCTAGGTTTCTACGGTCCACAATGTTACGCTTTTATTTGCTAATTTAGGGAAGTCTTTGGGAATCGAGTGTGGATGGATTTGCTGCCCTCAGTGCCAGTTAGCAAGTTGCTTCGTCGATTACTTCTCTGAATGAATGGTTTTTCTAAAGAGATGGTATTCGTAAGATCATGCATTGTATTATGTTCATGACACATTTTTTCTTTCAATCCTTTAAAACATCTAACATTGTTTTGAAGGGTATAGTAACCTGGGTAGGCTCTTGTAGTATTTAGTACTGTGGAATGGATTGGTCCATGTTGAAAACTATCTTGCGTTTCATAGTTTGGCAGCTGAAAAGTCAGTTTAATTTGATTTGGTTTCCACTTTAGATATGTAATACTTGTTGTGTATTTGCCCTTGTAGAAATTACAGTATTTTGGGTCGTTTGTTTGTGGGCATACTAGGTTTTAACTATGATGATGGTGGTAGGTGTGGGAGTTTCTTTTCTATCTATTGGTGTTCTGACATGCTGTCTTTTATTATATGGGTTTTTCCTTTTTCTTTAGTTGGGGAATCATTTTTATTAATTCTGTTGGAAAGATCTTGTGGTCAATACCTAATCTCATGGATGATGCTCCTTCCTCTAAATCCCAAGTGATGGAGGTGTTGGTCTTTTTATAATGTCCCACAGTTTCCGTTGTTTCCACTCTTGTGGTTTTTATTTTTTTTTAATGTTTTCATAATCTTTAACTTGAGCGGTTTTATGTTCTTCATGTCTTATCTTCCTAGGTGTCTGAAAATCTTTTTGTTTTTTTCTTCCTTCCATACTAAGCTGTCTGAGGTTTTTATCCACGCGTAATTCTACTGAAATGTAAGATGCGTGTTCTGTTGATCCTCTGTTCGATTTTGCTCCTGAGAATTTTTTTATATTTCACACTTTCTTTTGGGAGCTTCTCAATCTCTTCTTGTAGCTCCTTGCTGTCACTGGTTGGGTGTGTGTCGCTTTTTCATTGTCAGTCCTGGGATATTATTTGCACAGTGTTTCCACACTTCCTTCCAGAGTTTTTCATTCTCTCCACCTCTTGGATCCTCCCTGAGTTTTTCATGTCTCGAAAAGGAATCTTGGTTCCTGCTGATTTGTGTTCTTTATATTCTGTTGATTTATTGGAATATGTTAGTACAAGTGGTTTCTTCCTAAGGATCGGTGTTCCCGTGAGTTACGCAGTCCAAGGTAGGATACTCACTTGGTAGAGAAATCTTCTTAGGTAGGTTGGTTAGAAGTTTTGGTGTGGTATTTTAGATATGTGGCGGCATTTATCCCCATATTATAAAGTTTCTTAAGTTAGGTAGATTTGGGTGTTGTGTTTGTTGTCCTTTTGTTGGTTTTTGGCGTGAATTGTTGGATATCTATGTAATTATTTCTTCACAGTGTTGGGAAGCTTTGACTTAGCTTGCTCCTTCGAGATGGTCCGTTCCTTGTAATTTCCCTTGAGATTTATCTATGGGACTGAATGGTTGAGTATGTATGTCAGAGTTTCAGGCTTTCAAACTTTTGGGCAAAGTCGCGCGTCCACTAAATCCACTTTCTGTTATGACAGAGGTTCTCCAAAAAATCTGGGTCGAGCAATCCCAATCCACGCAGTACCCTTAGTACGGCACTGATGCGTTCTCCTGCTTCCTGTCAGCCATTCCTCAAGTCATGTGGGGCAGTTGGATTGTATGTGGGACAATGTTGTGTCAGGTTGGGCCGTGATTAAATCAGTTTTGCTCAATGATGGGCCTTGTGCCCCACGAATCACGGTAACACTAGTCCCACTTGGACACAGCTGCAATAGGTGTGCCAAGTTTGTGGGGGGGTGATGTTAGCCCCTGTGCTTCAGCTGCTGGCCCAGGCTGAAGGCCCCCACCTCTTAAGCCACACAGCTCCCCCATAACAAGACCGTTTGTAAGGTCTGTTAGCAGCACCTCTTTAATGTTACCAAGCAAGTTCCCTAATTCAATGAAATTGAGAACCATGCAAAAAGTAACCTTATCTTTTGACTCAGAACATGGCAGTCCTCATCTGTCATTTAATAAGTATATCTTGTGTATTAGACTTTGTTGGTGTTCCAAGGGAAGGTCTTTTTGCTGCCCCAGGGCCTGCAAAAGATTTTCTTAAAAAGGGGGGGGAAAAATCATTTGGATACTACTTTTGTAGATATTACATTTATGAGATGAAGTTTTGTGTGTGACGTGTGGATAAGAAGAAGTCAATATTCAGTTATTTTTGCCTATGGGGCGCATGGTGGTGGTGTGTCAGAGGGATCCACACAATGAAGGTGGTAGTAGGGTCCATACAGACGGAGTGTGATTGGGGGAGTACCGTATTGTGGAACGGTCACGCTTGTAGGCCCAGTAGTCTGACTGCCCTGTAAACACAGAAAATCCTGCCTTGGCCACAGATTTCGCCTGCTACCTCCCAAGTGCTAGGATTAAAAGGCATAGAGTCCACCACACCTGTGCGACCCAACACTATTAGTTTTTAAAAAGCAATTTAATTTCTCAATTAAATTGACCTGACACACAATTGTCCAAACATGAATAATCATATTATGTGTTGGTATTGATGTCAGAATCAACCGATTGTCCATTCTAATTGATCTAATTGTTTATTAATAAAAATCAAAGACCAAATGATTTTAATTACATGCTTATATGCATCCATTTTTAATTAATATACAATGTTGAATATTTGATTTACTAGCTCTGTATTTTGGTAAATAGTTAAAATTCTAATCATTAGCATTTTTATTATCAGCATTTTTGTCATATACTCAGCGTTGAGGAAGCTAGTAAGTATAGCAAAGAAGCAAGAAGTGGTGGGAAAAGCAGTAATGCCGCAGCACTTGGGAGGCAGATGCCCGGATAAACCTCTATGTGAGATGACATAAGGCACAGCCTGATTTTATGTAATCCTAGTAATACTATCCTGATTCAATAATTATGTATCTATCTATCTAATCTATCTATCTATCATCTATCTAGTCTATATCTAGAAGCGACCAGTTGGTGAGCTACGAGGGAGATGCTGGTTCTCAAAAGACCAACAAAGCAAGACGAAATCGGAAACAAACAAATAAATAAATGAGGAAATAAAAGTACAGCAGAAATCATACGCAGGCATCTTCTCCCTGTCCACTAGCTGAATCAAATGCTTGCTCAAGGATGCTGAAGTTTCCTTTTGACTGGATCATGTATGAATAAAAATCAGGATCGGATACGACCGCGTAGCAGACCTGCTCTGTCCTGGTTGATATGGAACAGCCGTTGCATTGTATGGGTGCACAAGGTTCATAATACATGATAAATATGTACAAAGATCTACACTTTATTACAGACAGTTTATGGTAAGAGAGGTAAAGTAATATAGGTTAATATTAACTTATGGTTACAACTAATTATCCGTGAAATTACTTTTTTTAACTTCCATTCTCCAGTAATATCACTGATTCATTTAACTTGCTGGTACATTCCTCTTGTTGATCTCTAACTTCCCAGCCCAACAGTGAGAACTGTGACCCTCACCATCCACCATCCATTTGTAAAATCCTTGTACAATTAGAAAGTACCCATAAAGGAGGAGTACTATTTGCACTTCTAAAGCCTTGTCCGGTACTGGAGTGCAGATGTTCGGGGAGAAGTTCCTTTCTCCTTTTGTCTTACAGGCTTCAAAGCAGATACATGGGACAGCACCTCTCCTCTAATCAATGGGTTGTTTCTTATGTTTATAACCCAGTCAGACAGCTTTCTCTACTTGTACCTTCCATCCTGGCTCTCTTGACCACCTAATTGATTTTTATTATTCTCATCATTAAGCTTTACTCTTTCTTAGTGTAAAGCTTCTTTGGGTGTTGAACCGAATGTGTAATGCTGTGGTTTTATAATCATCGTATTACACATTCCACTGACACAACAATTTCCCAAACTGAACTTATTCAACACTTTCCCCATCTCCTGTTTAACCCATGGCATCTAATAATATTTTTCTTTTCCCTGCAGCTTATTCTTTCCCAAAATGTTCTAAATTGGAACCACCCATCATGTTCCTTTTTAGAAGCTACTTCTTTCTTCACACCAATATGGACATTTTAAGATTGATTCCTATATTGTGTGATTATTTTTTCTTGTCATTTGAAAGATTTTCTATAAGATTTTACATATTGAATACCATATATTTATGTGGCACATGGGGACTGCTTACGGTGCTGTGAATTTACTCCTCCCTCTCCAGGGTCATTTTCCAAGATTTGATTTATAATGTATATTTTNGTATTATTGTTCTATTTAGGCTGTTGATCTTTTCTTGGTTGAGCTTTGGTGATTCCCAGGATTTCAGATATTCATCCTTTTCTTCTAAGTTATTAAACGTATTAGAGTATAGGTTTTTGAAGTATTCCCATATGATTGTCTTGATCTTTTCATTTTCTGTTGTGATATTTCCCCTTTCATCACAAATTCTATTCATTTGGAGTTGTTCCTTCTGGTTTTTTTTTTTTTTTTGTTAATTGGGCTAGAGGTCTATCCAAATTGTTTATTCTTTCAAGGAACCAACTTTTGGATTCATTGATTTTTTTCTATTGTTTTCTTTCTTTCTATTTCATTGATTTTTGTTATTTCTTCCTGTCTGTTGGGTTTAGTTAGGGTTTATTTGTTGTTGTCTCTCAAGTGTTTTTAGCTGGAGTGTTAGATCTTTTATTTGTGCTCTTTCTGTTTTTCTTTGTTGTTGTTGTAGTTGTTGTTGTTTTTTATGGAGGCACTCGGGGCTATAAATTTCCCTCTTAGGAATGCTTTTAAAGTGTGCCATAGGTTGTGTTGTGTTGTATTATCATTGTCATTCAGTTCCAGGAATGCTTTTATTTCTTTCTTTATCTCTTCTTTGACCCATTCATTATTCAGGAGTGTGTTGTTTAGTCTCCCTGTGTTCTTATAGATAGTAAGGCTTATCCTGGTGTTGATATTGAGCTTTATTGCACAGTGATATGATAGAATGCATGAAATTATTTCCATCTTTCTGTATTTGTTGAGGTTTTTTTTTCCATGTCCCAGTATGTGGTCAGTTTTGGAGAATGTTCCATGGGGTGCTGAGTAGAAAGTATATTCTCTGGTGTTTGGGTGGAATATTTGGTCTGTTAATTCCATTTGATGTATCATATTGTTCAGGTCAGATGTCCCTCTGTTTATTCTTTGTCCACTTGACCTGTCCAAAGGGCTCAGTGGGGTATTAAAGTCCAATACTATGAGTGTTCTGTGATTAATTTGTGCCTTGATGTCCTGGAGAATTGTGCATATAAAGTTCAGTGTACTAGAGTTTGGTCTGTATATATTCATGATTGTGAAAACTTCATGGTTAATTATTCCTTTGATAAGATGTAATAGCACTCTTTGTAATCTTCTGATTACTTTTACTTTGAAGTCTATTTTGCCTGGTATTAAAATGGCAAATCCTGCTTGCTTTTTGGTACCATTTGCTTGGAATAGTTTTTTTCTTTTAGATCCTTTCACCTTAAGTTGGTGGCTATCCTTGAGGTTGAGATGTGTTTCCTGTAGACAGCATATAGATGGGTTCTCTTTCCTAATCCATTCTCCCAGTCTATGTCTTTTGATTGGGGAGTTTAGTCCATTAATATTTAAGGTTATAATTGAGAGATGTTTGTTGCTTCCTTTCACCTTATTATCCATTTGTATTTTTGGTCTAGGTTTCTACGTCCACAGTTATACTTTTATTAATTTCTCTTTCTACGAGCTTGGGGATGGTTGCTCCTCTCCTCTGCCCTTAGAATTGCTTCGATTATTCTCTGAATGATTGGTTTTCCAGGCATGTATTCTATCATCTTGTTTATGTCATGACACATTTTTCTTTCTCCTTCAACTATACTCAACATTTTTGCCGGGTATAGTAACCTGGGTTGGCATCTATAGTCATTTAGTACTGGGAATACTTTGGTCCATGTTCTTCTTGCTTTCATAGTTTGCACTGAAAAGTCAGTTGTAATTTTGATGGGTTTCCACTTATATGTAATTTGTTGTGTTTCTCTTGTAGAATTCAGTATTTTGTCTTTGTTTTGGGCATCTAGTGTTTTAACTATGATATGGTGTGGGGAGTTTCTTTTCTGATCTATTTGGTGTTCTACATGCTTCTTTTATTTATATGGGTTTTTCTTTTTTCTTTAGTTTGGGGAAATTTTCATCTTTTATTCTGTTGAAGATCTGATCAATACCATTCTCATGGGATTCTCCTTCCTCTATCCCTATGATGATGAAGTTTGGTCTTTTCATAATGTCCCACATTTCCTGGTTGTTCCACTCTTGTGTTTTTTTTTTTTTTTTATGTTTTCATAATCTTTACTTGAGCATTTTAGTTTTTCTGTCTTATCTTCCAGGTCTGATAATCTTTTTTTTTTTTTTTGCTTCCTCCATTCTGCTTCTGAGGTTTTTCCCACCCTTTCCTATTGATTAGATGAGTGTTCTGTTTCCTTTTTCATTTTCTCCTGAGATTTCTTTAGTATTTCCACTTCTTTTTGGAGCTTCTCAATCTCTTCTTGTAGCTCCTTGCTTCACTGGTTGGTTTCCTTTTTCATTTCAGCCTGGGATATTTTCAGTGTTTCCACTTCCTTCCAGAGTTTGTCATTCTCTCCCTCTTGGTCCTCCCTGAGTTTTTCATTCTCTCCTTGGTTCTCTGATTTGTTCTTTATATTCTTTGATTTATTTGAATATGTCTACAATTGTTCTTCTAAGATCTGTGTCCTGAGTTACCTCCAGGTAGGTAACTCATTGTAGGAATCTTCTATAGGGTTGGTAGAGTTTGGTGTGGAATTATTATGTGCTTTTCCCATTTTGTTCTTTTGTTGTGTTTTTGGCATTTGTGTTTGTTCTTTTGTTTGTATTCTGATGTGAATCTCAAATATTTCTTCACTGTGTTGAAGGCTTGCTTTGCTTGCTTCCTTCAGATGTCTTCCTTGTTTTCTCCCTGTTAATGGAGTGTTGACTTGTTTAGGTTTCAGGCTTTCACTTTTGGCAAGTCCAGCTCACACTTCCCTTTCTGTTCTGAAGGTTCTCCAAATACTGGGTAGCTAAATCCAGATTGGTACCCTGCTGAGCACTGTGCTTACTCTGCTTCCTGGCAGCCAGTTCCTCTAAGTTGGTTGTGGGGCTTGATGTTGTGGGACCAAAGTTGTGTCAGGTTTGCTGTTTCTTTTATGGCCTTGTGCCCCAGAATCACTACCATAGTCCCACTTGGACACTCTGCAATTCCAGTTTGGGGGGGGTGTAGTTAGCCCCTGTGCTTCAGCTGGCCCAGCTGAAGCCCCCAACCTCTATGTACCCCAGTCCCCAATACAACCTTTGTAAGTCTGTTACACCCTTTAATGTTACCAAGCAGTTTCCTAATTCAATGAAATTGAGAACCATCAAAAAGTACCTTATCTTTTGACATCAGACATGGCAGTCTCATCTGTCATTTTTATAATCTTTGTTTTAGACTTTTTGTGTTCCAAAAGTCTTTGCCTGCCCCAGGGCTGCAAAGATTTTCTTGTAGATATTTTCTACTTTTAGATTTACATTTTGAATGAATTTTTGTGTGTAGTGTGAGTAAAAGATCAATATTCATTATTTTCCCTATGGGGCATGTGTGTGTGTGTCAGAGGGGGATCCAACACTATTTTTTGGGGGTCTTTTTGAGGCAGGGTCTCCTTGTAGCCCCAGCTGTCCTGAAACTCACTCTGTAGACCAGGCTGGCCTTGAACTCACAAAGATTCGCCTGCCTCTGCCTCCCAAGTGCTAGGATTAAAGGCATAAGCCACCACACCTGGCCCAACACTATTGTTTTTAAAAGCATTTTATTTCTCAATTAAATTGACCTGACACCATTGTCAAACATGAAGTAATCATATATGTGTGTTTGATGTCTCCCGATTTTCCATTCTATTGATCTATTTTTATATATCAAGACCAAATGATTTTAATTATCATAACTTTATGATGTCATCACATTTTGTAATGTTAAAATTTCTAATGTTCTCATATAATTTTTTTTATTATTCTGTCATTTTTGTTTTCATATAAACTCTAGCATCTTTCTGGAACTATAAAGTAGAGCAGAAAGCCAGAAGTGGTGGGAAAAGCCAGTAATCCCAGCACTTGGGAGGCAGAGGCATATCTCTATGTGACTGAGGCCAGCCTGATTTTTACCTATATCTATATCTCTATATCTATCTATCTATCTATCTATCTATCTATCTATCTATCTATCTAAGCCAGTTGTGACTACAGGGAGATGCTGTCTCAAAAAGACCAACAAACAAACAAATAAACAAACAAATAAATAAATATAAATAAAGTACAGCAGAATCATACTGCACATCTTCACCCTGTCCCTAGTATCAAATGCTTCTTCAAGGATCTGAGTTTCCTTTTACTGGATCATGATAATAAAAGTCAGGATCTGGATAACAGACCTGCTTAGCAGACCTGCTCTGTCCTGTTGATATGAACACCTTGCATTGTATGTGCACATTCTAATACATGTATGTACAAAGATCTACACTTTATTTAAGACATGTATTTAAGAGAGGTATAAATATGTATATTTATGTTAAACAATTATGTTAAACTAATCCTGATTCTTTTTTCTTCCTTCTCCAGTAATTCACTGATTCATTTAACTTGCTGGTACATTCCTCTTGTTGATCTCTAACTTCCCAGCCCAACAGTGAGAACTGTGACCCTCACCATCCACCATCCATTTGTAAAATCCTTGTACAATTAGAAAGTACCCATAAAGGAGAGTTTTGCTTACTAAACCTTGTCCTGTACTGGAGTGCAGTGTTCACAGGAAGTTCCTTTCTCCTTTTGTCTTACAGGCTTCAAAGCAGATACATGGGACAGCACCTCTCCTCTAATCAATGGGTTGTTTCTTATGTTTATAACCCAGTCAGACAGCTTTCTCTACTTGTACCTTCCATCCTGGCTCTCTTGACCACCTAATTGATTTTTATTATTCTCATGCATTAAGCTTTACTCTTTCTAGTGTAAAGCTCTTTGGGTGTTGACGAATGTGTAATGCTGTGGTTTTATAATCATCGTATTACACATTCCACTGACACAACAATTTCCCAAACTGAACTTATTCAACACTTTCCCCATCTCCTGTTTAACCCATGGCATTTAATAATATTTTTCTCTTCCCTGCAGCTTATTCTTTCCCAAAATGTTCTAAATTGGAACCACCCATCATGTTCCCTTTTAGAAGCTACTTCTTTCTTCAACCAATATACATTTTAAGATTGATTCCTATATTGTGTGATTATTTTTTCTTGTCATTTGAAAGATTTTCTATAAGATTTTACATATTGAATACCATATATTTATGTGGCACATGGGGACTGCTTACGGTGCTGTGAATTTACTCCTCCCTCTCCAGGTCATTTTCAGATTATTTATGTATTTTCTCTGCTTCTTTTTGATATATATATGTGTGTGTATACATATATGTATATAAGGGATACATGCATGTACATTAGAAAATTGTGTATCTGAAGCATTGATGCTTTTCTTCAGTGTGTCTTGTGTGTTATTTATGAAGGAGATTATGGGGGCAAAGGCTATCTAAGAGTAGCTATTTCAGATAAACTTTACCCTCTAAGAAGGAGCCTGTGTTAAGGACTATCAGGAATGCCAATGCCATATTAAGTCTATAAAGCACTCACTCCTTGTTTTTTTTTTTTTTCCCATTTGGATAATTCAAGCCATTAAGGGAAAGCCTTCAAGTGCCCGAGCAGGAAGTGTCATGACCCTTTCCCTTCCATGTCTGATTGCATCAGGTACCAAGTTACCAGCCACATGGGCCAACATTTGATGACAGGCCAGGCTGACATTTTGAAGATTCAGCTGCTCTGAAGCATTCGCTCTAGCTGCAAGGACCACAGCAACCCTAGCTGTAATTGAGACCCAGGCTTCTGCTCCAGAATGTCCACCCCAGCCATAGCTTCTTCAGGAAACCTGTGCAGGCTTCCTTCCGCCCTTCTAGCTTTAGTGAGCTCTACATGACCCTGTTTGCCCATAGGTCTTCTCATTTGGTGGGAGTTATGTCTATGGTAGAACTGGAATTGGTACTGTGATTAGTACAAATCATGACCTGCCTACTATAATGTATTCCCTGCTTCTGGCCATAGAGGCAGGCCCCTTGAGAGATGCCTTCTGATTTAGCCAGGACATCTTTTCTGTGTGCTGCTCCTGCTGATATATTAGGCAGTAATAAAAGATTTCCCTCAAATGATCTTCTGGCTACTTGTGATATGTATCAGGTAGGGAAACTGAGGCTCTCTGAAGAAAGAGCAAGCTGGACCCTGGGCGATCTGCTCTGACACTGGGATCATCATCACCAGCAGCAGCAGCAGCAGGAGCAGGAGGAGGAGTTGCAGTGAGGAGGTGGCCAAAGAGTTGTGTAGAAAGCCACTGAGAACTGAAGAGCCCAGGGTTCAAGTCTGAGTGGACGCACTGAGAGTTGCTGAAAAGGTCCAGAAAATGGCTGACAGCAGACACTGCCAGAAGCTTTTGGGGACAGTTGTGAACACTGAGAAAATAAGAGTCAGAGAGGAGCCTGAAGGCACCTAAGACCGAACACTCCATGTGGTGATTTGGGTGGGAGGAAAGGCTAAACTACAAGGACTGTTTGCAAGAGCCATCAAGGGTTAAGAGGAAGGGTCCCGGAAGTAGGCTCAGGTGCTGTCCTACAAGCTGCTGGGTGCTGTCACTCTGCGACAAGAGCAGCAAAGTCTCCTCTCTGAGCATATCGATCAATAAACAAGCCTTTAGTTCTGAAAACATGGAGCCAGAAGCCTCCAAGTGTCAAGGATTAGACCTCCAGGTTTGAAAACTCAGTCTTTGATGCTGTGGAACTCAAAGCCACACTGTGAAGGGATCTGCCCTATGCCTACCCACAATTTCTATCTACATGGAGCAAAAGGAAATTTCTATATTTAAACCATAAAACTTGTACTATTCAGAACTCAACTTCCTATTTTCTGCTATATTAAGTCTGTCTGAATCCTTTAAGTGCAACTTTCATTTTTTGTTGTTGTTGTTATTTTTAGGTTTAAGTGTTGCCTTTGCTTCTTTCTCATGAGCATGGTAGTTTATACCTCTCCCTCAGAGCAGTGATAGGTGTCTACGACAAAGCTTCCTTTACTTGTTTAATAGTAATTTAGTTCACTCTCTTTGCTTGTGTATTACGAGTCAGCCAGTGACTTGGCAGAGGTTATGCTCAGTATGATCCAGACAGTCAGTCTTCTATGTTTCACTGCTTGAGTTTTCTGGGGGTGGAGCAATTTGTTTACATATGCAGTTGATTCACAAGTTTTTTAGGCTGTTGAGTTTTTCCCCATATTATTTTCTCCTATGCCACATAGTATTTAGAAGCCAGCTGGGATGGGGCTTGAGAGATGGTTCATCAGTTAAAAGTATACTGCTCACAAACCTATCAGTCATAACCTTAAATATTAATGGACTAATTCCCAATCAAAAGGCATAGACTGGGGAACTGGTTAGGAAACAGATCCATCGTATGCTGTTCTTCAAGAAACACATCTTCCTTCAAGGACAGCACCACCTTAAAGTTGAAGGGATGGAAAAAAAATATTCCCAGCAAATGGTACCCAAAAAGAAAGCAGTGTTTGCTATTTTAATATCAAAAATAGACTTCAAAGTAAAAGAAATCAGAAGACACAAAGAAGGCCATACATTTATTCAGAGAAGAACCACTATCACCAAGAAGATTTTCACAATTATGAATATATATGCCCCAAATTCTGGTGCACCAAACTTTATAAAGACATTCTCCAGGACCACAAATCAAACACTAACCCCCAGCACCTCATATGGGGGATTTTAATACCTCACTGAGTCCTTTGGATAGGTCAACAGAGACAAAAACAAACAGAGAGACATCTGATCGAACGATATGATACACCAAATGACCTCATAGAACCTATACCGAACATTCCATCCTAATACCAGAGAATACCATTTTATACTCAGACCCCCATGGAACATTCTCCAAAAATGACCACATCCTGGGATACAAACAGAAGAAGAAAACCTGTCTACAATACAAAGTATTGAAATAAATTCATGCATCCTGTCAGACCACAGTTCAATGAGCTCAACATCAACACCAGGACAAGCCTCCTGCCTACAAGAACACATGGAGACTAAACAACACACTCTTGAATAATAAATGGTCAATGAAGAAGAGACAAAGAAGATAAAAAAAAACATTCCTGGAACTGAATGACAATGACACGTACAAAACAAACAAAACATATGGGATACCTTAAAAGCAGCCTAAGAGGGAATTTATCAGCCCTGGGTTGCCTACATTAGAAAAACAGAAAGAGCACAAGTGAATGTATCTAACACTACAGCTAAAAGCACTGAGAGGCCAACAACAGATGAAACCCTAAACGCAACATCGGAGACAAGAAATAACAAATCAGAGCAGAAATCAATGAAATGAAACAAAGAAAACATACAAAAAATCAATGAAGCCAAAAGTTGGTTTTCTTTGAAAGAATAAAAAACAGATAGACAGACCTCTAGCCCAGTTAACACAAAGAAAAAGGAACAACTCCAAATCAATACAATCGTGTGACGGAGAAAAGGAAATATCACACACGGACAAGGGAAAAGATCAAGAAAATTATTGGGAATATTACAAGAACCTATATTCTACCAAGTTTGAAAACAGAAGAAATGGGACACGAATAGCACGAAATCCATGGGAATCACCAAAGCTTGGCCAAGAGGAGACCAGCAGCCTAAACAGACCCATAACCAATGAAGAAATAGAGGATGTAGTAAAGAAGCCTCCCAACTAAAAAAAGCCCAAGCCCAGACTGGGTCACCGCAGAAATCTATAAAACATTCAAAAGACCTATAACCATTATTTTAATGTTTAGAGGTATACAATCAGAGGAATTCTCCCCAAATTCCTTCTACGAAGCCAACATTCACTCTATTACCAAACCAGGCAAAGACGATCCAAACTAAAAGGAGAATTATAGACCCATCCCCCTAATGACACAGATGCCAAAATTCTAAAACAGAATACTGGCAAATCGCCTACAACCACATCAAGAAGATCATACACATGACCAAAGTGGATTCATACCAGAGATTCAGGGATGGTTTTCCAACATACGAAAGAAATAAAAACATCATCAAAACACATAAATGAATCAAGAATCAAAGACAAAAACCACACCATTACTCGATTGATGCTGAAAAGCCTTTGACAAAATCCAGCATCCCTTCATGCTTATCCTAAAGGAATTGGATTGGAGGGATTCATTCCTCAATTTGTAATCAAAAAGCCATTACAGGAAACCACAGCCAATATCATCCTAAATGGGGAAAATGACAAAGCAACATTCCCTTAAAGGTAGGAACCCTGCAAGGCTGCCCCCTATCACACTCCTCTTAACATAGTGCTTGAAACACTTGCTAGGCAATAAGGCAAGAAAAAAATATATTAAAGGAGTACTAATTGGGAAAAGGGTCAACTATCCCTATTTGCTGATGATATGATTGTTTAATTAAGGGATGCAAAAAAAAACTCCACCAGAAAACTCCTAGAAACGATGTATAAAGGCTTTGTAAAGTGAGGCAGGATACAAAATATAAACTAACCTTGAAAATCAATGGCCTTTCTTCTACACCAACAACAAGCAACTGGGAAAGAAAGAATTCAAAAGAGACCTTCCCCACTCACAATAGCCTCAAAAAAGATAAGATACCTAGGAAACAAACCAACAAGATACCAAGAACCTCTCAAAACAAAAATTTAAACCCTTAAAGAAAGAAATTGAAAGAAGACCTCCCCTCAGAAGATGGAAAAAAAAAAACCCTCCCTGCTCAGGGCGGGGGACAACACAGAAAAATGCCATACCCAAATAACCTATTAGAATAACGCCAAGCACAAGTCAATAATCCCCAGAGTTCTTCACGGCTTTGGAAACAAAAGTTTCTTAAATTCATTGGAAAACAAAAGCCCCCAATAACTAAATCAATCCTGAGTGAAAAAATCTACACAGGAGGGATCTCTATACCGGAATTTTTAAACTATACTACAGTGGCTGTGTGTCATAAAAACAGCTGGTACTGGGCACAAAAACAGACCTGTTGACCAATGGAACAACCAAGATCCAAATCTGAGCACATACAATTTCAGCCATTCCATATTTGACAAGGGGGCCAAAGAAGAACAACCACAATGGGTGAAAAGAGAGAGCATCTTCCAGCAAGTGGTGTTGGCACAAAAAACTGTGATCACCACTGTAGAAGAATGGAAATTAAAACCCCTACCCCTCTCACCTGTACAAAAAGTCAACTCCAGATGGATTAAAAGCCTCAACGTGAAACCCCAAACTCTGAAGGTGATAGAAGAAAAAACATGAAGGACAAAAGCCTGCAAGACTCAAGCTAGGCGTAGGAAAAGACTTTCCTAAATCAGACAGCAAGCGCACAAGAATTAAGGATCAGCAATTGACAAAATGGGACCTCATCAAACTCCAAAGCTTTTGTACATAAAAAGAGAAACAATCAGGAAGTGACGAGAAACCCCACAGGTGTGGAGGAAACCTTCACTGCAGATACATCTGACAAAAGCATTGTTTCCAGAATATATAAACACTCAAAAAACAAAGAAAAAAAAAGAAAAAACAGCCCTCAATAGAATGGAGCAAAGAACCCTGAAACAGGACTTCACAGCGAGGAATTAGAGAATGTCTGGAAAACACCTCAATGAAACTGCTCAACACACTGCTCAGTAGGAAATGCAAATGAAACCACTTTAAGATATCTCCTACTCCAATAAGACTGGCTAGATCAAGAATCAAATGAATACCAAGTGCTGGAGAGGTTTGTGGGGAAGGGGAACATCATCCACTGCTGGTGGGAATGTAAACTGTACAGCCACTATTGGAAAGCAGTGTGGAAAGAACCCTTGGACGATTGGAATGAACTTGCCACCCGACCCGCCATACCACTCCTGGGCATTACCCTCAAGACTTTACGCCACCACCGAAGATACATGCACGGCCATGGCCCTTTTATTGCAGCTCTCTTCCAACAATAGCAAGGAGTTGGACCAACCTAAATGGCCCTCAATGACGAGTGGATAGAGAAAAATGTAGGTACATCTACACAATGGAATTCTCTATGCAGCAGTAAAGAAAGACGACATCAGGAGCTTTGCAAGGAAAATGGCTGGAGCATAGAGGACCATCATGCTTGGAGTGAAGTTAGTACACAGTCCCAGAAAAACTAAACATGCTGGTATCACTCATTGTGGATGCTTGTGCCATTACCCGTTGTATTTTCTTGTGTAAGGGCCCCCTGAGCTTTTGTACAAAGCAGTTGGGCATAACATAATCTTTGGAAACAACACAACACAGAAAATACTGCATCAAAGAACTGACTGAAACAGTGAACTTCTGCTCAAAACAGTCAAACTTCCCCATGGAAAATATTGAGAGACTAAGAGATGAAAGCATGTTTGGCAGAATGCACGAGCTCTGGTGGGGTGTGGGAATGAGCGGGAACAGGGTCTAAGAGTTGTTAAAAAAAAAAAATTCTGAAAAAAAAAAAAAAATAAGTATTACTGCTCTTGGCCGGGCGTGTGGCCCATGCCTTTAATCCTAGCACTTGTGAGGCAGAGGCAGGCGGATCTTTGTGAGTTCAAGGCCCAGTGGTCTACAGGTGAGTTCCAGGACAGCTGGAGCTACGGGAGACCCTGTCTTGAAAAGACCAAAAAAAAAAAAAAAGTATATACTGCTCTTGCAGAGACCCAAGTTCGGTTCCCAGCACCCATATAAGGTGGCTTATAATGACTTGTTAGGTCAACTCCAGGGGATCTGACACTGTTCTCTAACTTCCGTGCATACCCACACACAGTTGCATGGATACATACAAGCATACACATAATTATAAAAAGTAAATGCTCCCCCAAATCAGCTATAGTACTGTCAAATGAACAAGCTTTCCCGCTTCTACAACTCTCCTAACTCTTCTTAGCTGTGTTACATTTCTAACCGCTTTGCTGTTATCTCAAAAGAAATCTACCACCTCTAGCTAGCAAAATTTGAGTTTCTGATGTTCAAGCTGAGAAGGTGGTATTCCTTCACGCAAGAAGATTATGAATTGGGTATTCTTTCTAAAGCAAAAATGTCATCCATTAATAAACACTTTTGTGTGTACACCTATGCTAAAACTTTTTCCCTAGTGCCTGCAATAGAAATCTACTAAAACATAAGGCTGAATTATCTTATGCTTATTTTCCATGGAGTTGCATTGCCTGAACTTCTTGGGTTTTCTTTGCAGAACCAGAGCTGTCACACATGCATTGCAAGTAACACTCCAATGTTTCAAAATGCAATAAACGTGGTCACAGTGAAAAGTCTCCTTTCAAACTAGCTGCTTAGGCAACAGTAGAGAGTATGAACCAGTAGATCAGTGCTATCTCCACTTAATATTTTATTTGAAAGTACAGCTATATTCTGAGAACTCTGTCATCATATTTACCCTGTAAAACATCAGGCACTGCACTTTCCTAAACCAGATGGTGTGGCCACCCTCACACCTGAGCTCAATTGTCTGTATTCATTCCCAGGCTCATGGTGAAAACAGCAACAAGAAACGTCATTAAACACAACAGAAGATACAATCAAGTACAAAGAAAGGAGGAGATGGGTGAGCTTCTCCTAGTATGAACTACATTCTGTTTACAGCACATTTTAAAAGCTTAAGCAGAATTAATACATTGTCAAATAAAGACACAAACTATAGAATAGTAAACATATAAGCTGGTAACCATTCCTTATTATTATTATGGACTTAGAATTATGTTGCTGTGTTTTACATACCTGGCAGCACAGTGGACTTCCATTAGTACTACCACATACATGTCCTTGAAATTACCAGAGCCTCAGTGTCACCAGATGATCAGAATGTCACAAGTGGATGATCAACTCAGGGGGCTCCAACTATCTACGGTGTGGGCATTCCATTTGGGTTTGCCTGGAGCACTTAGGAAGTCAGCTTCAGAGGCAGCAACCCCCAGCCCTCAGAGGCCAGGGCCCTGTTGATTTCTTTCTCCCTTATGGAAACTGCCTGGCGCCTCTGCCTTTGATGCTTTGGGCAAAACATTGTCACATTCCTGTAGTGATCTGGAGTACACACCTGTAACTACAGCTCCAGGGACCAATGTCCTCTTCTGGCCTCTGAGGCCATTTGTACACTTATGGCACACACAAACATATAGAAATAAAGATCACTTGTAAAGAACCATTTTATGTTCATATATAAAATATGCATAATTATTTCACCGAGAATTTATAAATCTTTTACTTCTGGTACTGAAATTTTTTCTTACTTTGGAAGGTGTTTATTGTGAACAATGTTACAAATAAATAGCAAGATAATGGATAACTATACTAATCATAGATTCATATGTAACAATTTTGCTCTAATTCTAGCAGTTTAGAGCAGATTCTGAATCACAAGTTACAAGCAGTTTGTTTCATGGTTTTGGAAGCTGGTCTTCTGGTCATCTCCAGGTGTCTTCAGGTTCAGTGTCTGGAGTATGCTACTTAGAATGTTTTCAAGTTCCATATCTGTTACCATGTCAACATATGCTGTTGTTTCATTTTCTCTTAGGGGTGGGCAGCATCCCACAATACAGATCCAGTGATTTTGTATAATGCCTCATCATCATGGGTATTTGAATTCTTTCCTCTTTTTCTCTATTATGAATCCTGCTTCTTAAAGAACTCATAAAAGTGTTGTGTGTGTTTGTGAATTTATTGTATAGTATAGTATAGTATAGTATAGTATAGTATAGTATAGTATATATAAATTTTCCTGTTCAGACCCTCTAAATTTGTTCAAGTAAGTTGCTGGGTTGTATGATAATTATGATCAGCTTTTCTGAGCCATGCCATTATTTCTATGTCTTAATTTATTGATAGTACCAAAATGCTCTAGTCTACAAGAGTATGAAAACCATTAACAACATTCAGAAAGTTTATGTTGAGCAAGCAAATAGTTCTTTCTTTTAACCATTTGTTCCTTTACTTTATTCAGTAAATGACCAGAAATGAAACTGGAAATAAAAATACCACAACAGATTAGGCATATGGTTCATGGAGCTTGTAACAAAGAGGGCGCATACTTATGCTGCCACTTTCAATCCATTTCTGGGAGTACAGTGTTGAATAGCTCATCTGCATCCATTGTGAGGAATGGGCACCTTCTAATGTCAACTCAACTGCATACCTTTATTTGTGAAATTGTTGGCAATATGCTCTTTGAAGAAGAAAACCACACAGTTTTCAGAATAAGAAAGAACTTTTGATATTATTTTTCTTGATTTCCAACTTTTGTGATTTTTCTTATTGAATATGAATTGAAGAAAAAGATTGTTTTCCTTCCTGGAAAGTATGGTTATTTTGCATCAAGACAACGGATACTTCATTAAATACATCAAAAGTGTGTCTAAAAACAACAATTTTTCTACGATGTTTTTGGCAGCAGGTTTTGTGTTGAAATATTTAATCATCATTTTGGATTCAGAGCTCTTGTGGGTTTATTTTTTGGTTGTTGTTTCTTCAGATATGCAGTTTAGGTAGAAATGTTTGCAGATGTTGTGAGCTTGATTTATTAAAATAGTTTCTGTACAAATAAATCCCTTATGCAATTAAATGCCTATTCATGTTTCCTTTTCACAATGAAGCGTTGCTAACAAATAGCTCTAATATAATAGCATAACAGTTAAGGGAGAACTTGGGTACAAATGGCAAACAGAAATGAGCTGCTGAGATTTTAAGCATAGCTTTTGTGAGTCTTCCTTTTTTCCTTCACTGTTTTTCAAGTTATTAAAAAATGCTTTATTTACATTGTAGAGACCTTGGAAAACATGACAAGTGGTGGAAAATGTTCATTACTTTTAATTCAACAGCCAGCAATCAGCATTCTTATTTGCCTGTTTTCACCCAGTAACTGCCTTATTCTCATTAAACTTAAAATTCAGTAACTTTTGATTATTTCATTGATTGTCTATTTCATGAACTTTTCTTTTTTTTTTCTTTTTTTATTTTTGTATGTGTATGAATGTACTGTCTGCATGTAGGTTTGTGCACCCGTATCGTGCAATGCCGCAGAGGTCAGAAGAGGGTGTCGGATTCCCCTGGAACTGGAGTTCTCCTGGAATTGGAGTTACAGATGGTTCTTAGATGCCATGTGGGTGCTCGGGATCGAACCCGGCTCCTCTGCCAGAGCAGTCAGTGCTCTTAACCACTACTCTTCAACCCCTATTTCATGAACTTTTTTAAGAAAGAATATATCATATTACTTAAGTTTTATTGTCTTCCTTGAGTAGTTTTCTATCAACTCAAAACAAGAAAGTTGAGGCTGGAGACATAGCTCAGTGTTTATCAACACTTACTACTTTTGCAGAGGACCTGAGTTTGGTTCCCAAGACCCATGTCAGGAAAGTAACAGTAGCGTGCACCCCTAGTTTCAGGGGATCTAGCACCCTTTTCTGGCCTCTTTGGACTTCTGCACACATGTGGTACCTGTAAACTCATGCAAGCATACATACATACATGTTATATATCTATAAACAAACAAATAAATAAGTAGTTTTTTAAAAGAAAATGACTTTTTTTTTTTGACCGGTGAGATGCCTCCTTAGTTAAAGACACCTGCTGCCAAGCCTGATGACCTTAGTTCAATTCCCGGTGCTCCCACGGTGGAAGGAAAGAGTTGGTGTATGATAAATATCACTGCGTGTGGCTTATTGATTACTATATATGACATAGTAATATCATCTGTGTTTATCTATGTTGTTACAAATGACAACCTTTGAAAAGCTGAATAATGTCCTATTGTGACTATATCCAGATATTTCTCTACCTGTCAATGAACACTTATGTTAATTTTGCATCTTGGCTGCAGTGAGTAGTATTACAGATGAGTGCTATCTCTTCCAGATTTATGTGCTTTCTGTTGATCTGAACTTTACCTTCATCCACTAAGCCATCTTCCCAGCCACATCTCATGTCTTTCTGACGACAACTAAGTGATGTGAGGTCATACTCATACTTATTTTGATTTGTGTTTCCCTGATCCATAAATACTAGCATTATTAAAGCTAACTTTTGGCTTTTTGTATGTCATTATTATTTTAAAAATCTTAGGTTCTTGTCTATTATTTAATTAGGTTGTTAAAAGTGAAGAAATTCTTTGCTGTTTACTTTATGAGTGTATTATATATTATGAAAGCTCACCCTTTATTTTTTTTTAATTTTTTATTAATTTTATTTATTTCTGTATGTGTATGAATGTACTGTCTGCATGCAAGTTTGTGCACCCGTGGATGGTCAGAAGTGCCGCGGAGGTCAGAAGAGGGTGTCGGATTCCCCTGGAGCTGGAGTTCTCCTGGAATTGGAGTTTCAGACGGTTCTCGGCCGCCATGTGGGTGCTGGGGATCAAACCCGGGTCCTCTGCAAGAGTGGTCGGCGCTCTTAACTGCTAGGCCATCTCTCCAGCCCCAAAAGCTCACCCTTTATCATGACATTATTTATAGATAGTTCTTCCTGACCAGAAAGCTACCTTCCATTGTGTTTATATTTTAGTTTACTGTGCAGGAAACATTTGTGGTGACGTGGTCCAAAGTGTCCTAGGCAGCAAAGTATTGCCAGGAAGAATATCGTGTAATTTTCCCATTTAAGTTTCAAGGTTTCAGTTTTTATCTGTAAGACTTCAGTCCCCTTTGAGTTGACTTTGTGTGTGACATCACATAAGGGTACACTTCATTTTTGCATGTGAGCACGCTCTTTTCCCAACAGCATTGAGGAGACTATGTTTTCCTTACTGCCCTCATCAGAAAACCAGTCAACCATCCTTAGGTTTATTTCTAGAATCTATTCTCCATTTAATGAGTCTTCCTTTTCTACTTTTCCTTTAAGATTTCTTTGGTCATTTGCAATATTTATAGTCCTACACAAAAGTTAGGGTTCCTATATTTATTTGAAAATGTCATGGGAATTTCGATAGTACTTTTCTGATTCTGCATATTACTTTGGGAGGGATGTAATTTTTAAAAAGTATTTTATTTGTTATTTTTATTTTATGTGTATAAATGTTTTGTCTGCCTGTATGCAAGTGCACATGTGATCTGTGCCATGTAATGCCAGAGAAGTCCGGAAGAGGGAGTCAGGTCCCATGGAACTGGAGTTATGGACAATTGTTAGCTGCTATGTGGGTGCTGGGAATCAAACATGGGTCTTCTGCAAGAGCATCCAGGGCTCTAAACTGCTGAGCCCTCTCTTCTGCCTTGGGGTAGATACTTTATCAATGCTAATTTTCACAATCCATGAACATAGTATATGTTTCCATTTGTACATTTCCTGGTTTCTTTTCTAAATGGTTCATAGATCTCACTGTGCAGTTCTTTTACTTCTCTATTTCTTCATAG
Organism: Rhizomys pruinosus; assembly: GCA_009823505.1. Taxonomy (NCBI): domain Eukaryota; kingdom Metazoa; phylum Chordata; class Mammalia; order Rodentia; family Spalacidae; genus Rhizomys; species Rhizomys pruinosus. Next base: position 64,759 of record VZQC01004776.1, read on the forward strand.
TTTTGTTCAGCTCCCAGCACACTTGTCAGAGGCTCACAACTGCCTGTGCCTCTAATGCCCTCTTTTGGTCTCTTCCAACACTACACTCATATGCACATAAGCCCTCATAAGTGTACACATACACAGATGATTAAAAGAAATATTTGTGTTTTGCTCACTGAATATCATGTCATCTGCAAGAAGGGATGATTTAAGTTTTCTTCTCTGGTTTTATGTCCTCTATTTCTTCATAGTGTCTGATTCCCCTTGCTTCTCCTACTCTTATTTGGAATAAAGGTACGAGGCATTCTTGCTGTACCCACAACATTAGAAGAAAAAGGTTTCATATTTTCTCCATTGACTCTGATATTACCTATAAACTTTTCATAAATGTCTTTCATCATGTTCAATCAATTTGCTTTTTACTTATTTTGTTGAATTTTTAAATGAGAAATGCATATTTAACTTGGAAAAATGCTTTTTCTGCATCTGTTGAAGTGATCAACTGTTCTTTATCTTTTATTTTTTAATATCATGCATTGTGCCATTGATTTTCATATGTAAGAGTTGCCTTGTACTACAGAGATAAATTTCACCTGCTTGTGTTGTGTAAATCTTGTGACCTCTTGTTGTATTTGCTTTATCAGCATTTTATTCAAGATTTTTGTAGGTATAATTATTTTGCCTATCAGCAGTTTTGGCCCAGAACAATATTAGCTTCATAAAATGAAATTGGAAATATTTCCCCCCATGGAGGGAACTTTTCTGGTTTGTTTTCTATTATTCTAAAGTTTACATTAAGACATTTCTTCAGCCTTCCTTATTTCTTATTCTTTAGTGGATGCTTTTTCTGCTCTGAATTGGAATGGCTGTTTCTGCCAGAGAACAGTTAGACACTTAGAGTTTAAATGAACACAAACAATTAGTTATGCTAATGACAATTATGGTGAAAGTGCACTGTCATTATGTTCTCATCTGTTTAATGGCAATTTTCAAAATCTAAATATGTTTAAGGGGCATTTGCATAGCATGTTTGATTAATTTTAATAGCAATTACCATAAGTAAAACAAATTAGTAAATCTGCACTACATGCCCTTCCCAGAAGTGTCTAAAGCTCTTTACACATAAAATTAAACAAAATTAAACAGGCCTTGTGCCATTTGAGAGTCAATCTTTTATCATCTTGAAATAATACCTATATATGGTAATCCCAGAGCACTAATTATTTCTATATCCCCAATGTAAATTCCTTGACTTAAAAATTTAGGAGAGAGAATCTCAATTTTCTCCAGGGATTACCTGGAGGTTATCTAATCTCGAATGGGCAGCCCTAAACACAGGTATACAAGAACGCCATTAAAAGAACTCAGTGATTGGGGTTGGAGAGATGGCCTAGTGGTTAAGAGTGCCAACTGCTCTTGCAGAGGACCCAGGTTTGATCCCCAGAACCTACATGGCGGCTGAGAACCATCTTTAACTCCAGTTCCAGGGGAATCCGACACCCTCTTCTGACCTCCGCAGCATTGCATGACACGGGTGCACAAACCTACATACAGATAGTATATTCATACACATACAAAAATAAATAAATTTAAAAAAATTATTTAAAAAACTCAGTGATTGTGTGTGTACTTGTGTGTACATATTTATAAATGCATGTCTGTATACATATATATAAATATATATGTATATATAAATATATATAAATATAAAAAGTTTACATTTCCACCAGCAGTGGATGAGTGTTCCCCTTTCCCCACAGATTTGCAGAGTCCTGGTCCACACAAAATTTCACTGTTTTTTTTCCTCACCTCTGGGCCTATGGCAGAGTAACAAAGGGAAGTTCCTGGAGTCCAAGGTGAGGGATTTAGACATAGCCCAATGACCACAGAATGTTACAGGAAACTCAGAACTAACAGTGGATTTTGCATGCGGAAGAAATCAAGGATCAGTTTATTTAATCACATTTAGGACTTGCTGAATTTAGAAACCAGAAGTATTTCCCATTATGTACTACATGTATCTTTTCATTAATTTTTATAGGGTTTGCCTAGTCCCAGTCCACCTGGAACTCACTACATGGACCATGTTGGCCTCACTCTCACAGAGATCTACCCGTCTCTGCCTCTGGAGGGCTGGGAATAAACACATGCAGTACCATGCCTAGATTTATTAATGTTTTGAAATTAGCACATAGGATATCAGATGTCATTTTGGAATTTTCTAACAGTGTTTTTTGGTAGGTTATCATTTCCCCATCTCCTTCCTACCCTGACCCGTTCTGTATATGCACAACATTTTCATTTTCCATTCATCTCTTGATGGACAACTAGGCTGATTCTACTTCATTTCTATTGTGAATGCAACAGCAATAAACATGGATGTGGAAGTGTATCTATGTTAGAATGTAGAGTCCTCCAAGAATATATCCATGGAGATATACATATACACATATCTGTGATAGAGTTAGTCAATTCTTGAGAAACCTCCATAATGATTGGATTATTGTCTCAATTTTTTCCTCCTCTCCTGAAATTCATTTTTTTTGCATTGTCTTGTCTATTGATGATAATTTCTGATGAGATATTTTTTATTTGATTGAGCATTTATTTCATTCAAGGATCTCTCTTTTGTTCTTTTGCAGTGTTACAATTGCCTTGCTGAATTTTGGGTGTTCTTCTTAAATTTACTGTTTCATTCTTTGGAGGCTGTCCTGTTTAGATCTTGGGTAGATCTGTGTATGTTTTTATGCCATTGATTATTTTCAAAAGTAAATTGAATTTTTTCTCAGACATCTCAACTAATGATGTGATCATTTTCTTCCATCATATGAGAGCTGGGAGGTTGGAGATGAGTCAGGACCTGTCTCATCCCCTTTGTTTACTTTTCAGGCTTTGCCATCTGTTGAAGTCTTTCAGTTTTAAATTCCCCTTCCTCAAACTCTGTTTGGTTGTTTTGCTTTCTGCGAATCTCTCTAAATGAATGTCTTCAAGAGGTTCAGCTGTAGAGACTAATAAAATGTGATGTTGATTCTGGGTAGTGAAATGATCCAGCCTTGCCTAGGTTATAAGACCACAGCTCCATGCTGATCAGCTGGGTGACAATGTGCCATTAAACCCTGGTCACAAGGTGGACTTTGTATTGGGATCTAGAGTCAAAATCTGGTCCTATGATCAACTCATCGAATCTCCTATGGAATGAAGTTTTAACTCTGGGATTTCTGTGAACTGAATCCTGGTCACATTTTAATCAAGTTAATCTTGTCTCAGACTAATCTCTGGTAGCCCAGGAAACAAACCTCCTTTCCTTCAGTAGACTCTTACAAGAGTAAGAACTGTGGTCCAGTGGTGGACTGAGGCACAGAAGGAGTTAAACTTTGGTCCTCCAGTGAACTCTGAGACAACTAGAGTATAAGCCTACAATAGAGCACTGACATGTGGAAGTCCTGGAGTCAGATAAGTGATAAGCCCTGTGAACAAGATGGGAGCTAGATTCACAACCCATCCTGTGGTGATCTTTGTGACCACTGGAGTCAACTGTACTTTATTGTATATGTTGTTTTATGTGAAAGTTAGCAAAATATATAACTTTCAAATGTGTAAATTCATCCGTTTATAGGTCCATTATTTTCCTAATTTAATTTAAAATACTTGTAAAATAATTAGGGCTAATTAATAGTTTGTTTTAATAAAGGTCTACTTACATTGATGAGATTTTTATGGGTGAAAATATAGGTGTAGGAAAAGACTTTCTAAATCACACAGCAGCTGCACAGGAAATAAGGTCAACAGTTGACAAATGGGATCTCATCAAACCCAAAACCTTCTGTACAGTGAAAGAAACAATCAGTGAAGTGAAGAGAAAACCCACAGAGCGGGAGGAAACCTTCACCAGTGGTTCATCTGACAGAGCATAAAATTTCAGAATATATAAACTACTCAAAAAACAAAGAAGTAAAAAAAACAAATGATTCATTCATTCAAAAGACAGAGTTAAGAACTGAACAGAGACTTCACCAGTGAGGAAGTAAAGATGGTTGAACATCTTAAAAAGTGCTCAACATCTTTAATAATTAAAGAAATGCAAATTAAAACCACTCTAAGATATCATCTCACTCTGATAAGACTGGCTAAGATTAAGAAAACAAAAGACACCAAATGCTAGAGAGGTTGTGGAGAAAGGGGAACACTCCTCCACTGCTGGTGGGAATGTAAACTCTTACAACCACTGTGGAAAGCAGTGTGGAGAACACTTAAAAGACTCAAAAATAGCCTACCACCTGACCCAGCCATACCACTCCTGGGTATATGCCCATAAGACTTATCCTACTGCAAAGATTCATGCACATCCGTTCATTGCAGCTCTCTTCGCAATAGTGAAGAGCTGGAAGCAACCCAAATGCTGCTCAACTGAGGAGTGGATAGAGAAAATGTGGTACATCTACACAATGGAATTTTATGCAGAGGTAAAGAAAGATGACATCATGAACTTTGCAGGTAAATGGATGGAACTCGAAGCCATTATGCTAAGTGAAGTAACACAGTCCCAGAAAGACAAACGGGAATGGTTTCCCTCATTTGTGAATATTGGTACCAAATCTCCCAAATGAAAGGCAAGCTGAGCAACATTATTGTTACATTTCTTTCTATCTGAAAGCAACTGTGATGTTATAATATGAATCTTGTAAAGAGTCCTAGAATTTACTTACCATTTACTTTCAGACATGGTAATTAACATATATGGGTAGAAGGTATATATTCATATTTTAGAGTAATATAAAATTAAAGGGAAAAATGTGAACTCCTAAACATACATCAGAGTTAACATACAGTTTATTCCTGGAGGACATAATTCTGGTACATATATGATGCTTATATAGGCATATTTTGGAGCAATACAATTGGGAGAGAACTACAACAACATAAGGACTGGGTCAAAGAACAGACTGATACAGTTAAATTCTGCCCAGAACAATAAACCTTTGCAGAGAAAAACTTTAAAAAGACTGAGAGAAAGATGCAGGACATGTATGGCAGAATGCATGATCTAGGGTGGGGTGGGGGGAAGGGAAAGGGGAATATGTCTAAATTGAACTGAAAAATGTCTGAAATGCACAAAACATCAATAAAAGAATTATATTTAAAATTAAAATAAAGATGGGTAGTGCACTCTTATAATCCCAGTATCAGTGAGGTGGAGCCAGGAGGGTCCCTGGGGCTTCTTGCTAATTTTCTTGCTAGCAGAACTGATGAACTCAGGGTACAGAAAAAGACCTTGTCTCCTTAACATATATGACAAAATGCATGAAGTCTTTGGGCAGGATATGAGAGGTAAAGATGAGAAGTGGGGCTAAATATGATTAAGATATATTGTATGAAATCCATAAATATATATATATATATATGGTTTCATATTTATGGATATATAGTATATATATATCTATATATATCTCTATCTCTCCACTCAGGTGGAAAGTAGAGGGGGAGAAACCTTACTTCAGTTTCTGGCCTACACACACACACACACACACACACACACACACACATACATATTCATCTAAATTACTTAAGAATCAGTACAAAAGATATGCATCTGAGTTCCTAGAGCATTTTAGATTGCAAATAATAAAGTCAGTTATATTCATCTCCTGTAGTTGGTTCAAGTCTCCATATTTTGGGTGTTGTGTGACTTTCATGTTTGCTGTAGACCACATATGTGCTTTGTAGTTTCTTCCAGTGAGGGCCAGAATTGCAATGCAGTCAAAGTGCAGCTTGTTAATAAGGTCTGCATTGCTCTTCCTCTTCCTGCTTTCCTAAGAGCCCCTTCTTTCTCCTAGAGATCTCGATCAGCATGAAGACCCATTCATAACTGAAATGGTAATTTGTTCTAGTAACTAAATTATGATATGTTAAACATAGACGGGAATCGTGATATTCTAATGTATATTATACCATTAAATTGTTATGAAATCTTTTTTGGAGGTAATGATAGTTCACTATGTAGTCAAGGTAATTGACTTATTTCATTAAGTTGTATGGGAAATAAAGTCATGAAACCAATATCTCAAACAAACTCGTTAAGCTCAATGCTTAAGTTCTTCTCTGCAGGCTGTTCCCCTGTCCCTCTCCCCCTTCACTCCCCTCTTCCCTTATTTCCTTCCTTCCTCTCTCCATCATTAAACCTCCATCTTTCCACACTCTTCTTCTCGCCCTCCTGCTGTCTATCATTTCCTCTTTGCTTTCACCTGTTTTTAATCCATTGCCCTTGGTTGAGAAATAAGCAAGTATGCTTTATGGATACATTTTTCTGTAAAAATTGTCAAAATCCTTATCATTCTACAGCACAGAAATATAAATTCCAAAAGTACACACTTTGGTTTTAGGCTTTAGAAAAGAATAAAGTAGAGAGAAAGTGGGGGAAGTAGTGCCTGAATAGAATTCTTGGCTAAAAGAAATGCACATTTCTCTGAAATTCCAATGGAAAGTCACCACAAGTGAAAAATCCCCCTGTGCAATAATCTAGTAGGAGAGATGGATGGCAGTGAGCAGCTGCTATGCATTGCCCTGAGCTATTTAGGTCCAAGCTTTCTATTCAGAGACACTTTTCTGGTCCAGGATGTGCTGAGTCGGCTGCCACTTGCTCACACACTATACCAGGAAAGATATGTGAGGAATATACTGTCTGGTTACAGCATTAGTAATGTCGAGAGCTAGCATGGTAGAAGACAGAGGCAAAACTGTTTTCTTGAGTTATTTTGTTGAGAGTTGAAGTACAAACTTTTCCACCGCTGAATGAGGAAGAGATGCTGATTTAGAATGTGGGTAGGGGGTGCCGTGGATGCATGAACAGCAGAGTAGGAGGAGCTGGTGACTTGGGGATGCTGCCACTGCTGGTTTTGTATGGGTCAACCTCTGCCAGCTGCGCACCAATGAAGAAGGCTCTCCTTGCAAAGTCGACAAGTGCACTTTAGTCACATACATTTGAAAAAATGATTAAAGGTACTTTACACATAGGGATAGGATAGGACATTGCTAATTAAGGATTGATAACAGAATTCTTCCACACTTGGGGAAATGTGAAATGGTAGAGAAATGAGACAGTAAGTGAGGGAAGGAAGAAAGAGGAGAGAGAGAGAGAGAGAGAGAGAGAGAGAGAGAGAGAGAGAGAGTATAGGAGTCAGAAAAAAAGAGCTGGAGGAGAGATCTGGAAAGAGAGAGCTAGCCTAAGAACTGGAGGAAGCTAACATGAGAGTGTGAGTGAATGAGAAAACACGAGGAAGACACACAGAGATCTTCTACACAGTGACAGTTCTAATCCATTGATCTCAAAGGCTAGGCGTTCGGTGAAATGCTGTTCCATCCTTTTGTCAACCTTTTTGTCTGTATCCTCTCATTTTTGTTGTACTAACCATGATGAGACAACAGCAGTCTCACAATTACTGCTTAGTCTTCTGCTCTGTCACACACAGAGTCTCACTGGCTCCTGGGCCTCTCTGAATGGGCATTCTTTGAATTGTTAATGTAGGAAAGCCCAGCCCACTGTGGGCTGTGCCATCCCTGGACAGGTAGGCCTGGGCTGTATAGAAAAGGCAGGTGAGGGAGCAAACCAGCAAGCAGCTTTCCTCCATGGCCTCTGCGTCAGTTTCTGACAGGTTCCTGCTTGGGGTCCTGAACTGACTTTCATCGAAAATGTCCAATGACCTGGAAGTATAAACTAACATAAACTCCTTCTTCTCCAGTTTGCCTTGGTCCTAGTGTTGAACACAAGAGGAACTAAACTAGAATGGAAGTTGGCACCGGGCATGTAGAGAATTACTGGAATAGACATGACCATGCTCTTTCCAGGATTGCAAAACTGTTTGGAGCATTGGCCTAGAAAAGCCATTGAGTGATCAGAGCTTGCTGGTTTGTTCTGTGGGAACTTGGAAAATAATGGTCAAAGCATTATTTGGTAATGGATGTATGAGGCCCCAGGCCACCGTGACTGGGTGCTACCTCTGGACAGGTGGGCCTGGGCGGTGGAAGAAAGACAGATGACAGGCTAAGGGGAGCAAGCCATAAAGTAGCATTCCTCCATGACCTCCAGGCTCCTGCCTTCAACCATAGCCCTGGCTTCCCTTGATGAAGTGTGCCTGGAGGAGGAAGGCAAACATCCCCAGGCTGCTTTGATCATGGTGTTTACCACAGCAAGAGAAACTACCTGGAACACCTTACCATATTAGGAATGGGTTCCATGGTGATACTGTCGTACATATAGGAAGTGATCACTATTACAGTCTGGGTGTTGGGCCTTCTATTGGTCTTTTGAATGTAAAGTGTGCATGTGTGTTGCAAACATAGCTATGAGCACATTATATACCTACAAAAATTGATGACACATGCTCTAATTTTCCCATTGGGATTTTTTGGTAAGAATCTGCTGCTTTATAATCTTCAGTGAGTCTATATGTAAACCTTCTATTCCAAAGTAAAACAATAATTGCTTTTTTAATAATAATGGGCAGAATTCGTCTACAGCTTTCTAGGTTAAAAGCAATCCAATTTCACGTAATACAAATCTACATCCATTCTATCATTTAATTAATCTGTGTGTTTCTCATATATTTCATCCCAAATATTCTCACTATAGTTGTAAAAGAAAATAACAGTAAAGTCTGTCAATATATAAGCTATAAATACATAATTTCTATTTATAACATATAAAACCTCCAAATTTCAGCTCATAGTAAAAAGAGTCATAGATTTTGGTAATAAACATCACACTTTTAAAAATGTAGCATAAATTTGAGATATCATTCTCCAACTGTTCTGAATGTTAATATATGTGCACCCTCAAATAACAGCCGGCTCCTTCCAACATCTCTTATTTCTGCAAAGAAGTTTGCTCAGATTGCAAATCACTTTCACTGCCCATTAAAACAGACCCTCTGTGAGGCAATGGCTGCCCCACTTCCATTCGTTCCCATACATCTTTGAACATTAAAGAACCCCAGAAATCAATCTAGCTATATTATTTTAGAAAGTTTCTCAATATAATGGGAGGAATGAAATTACTTTTAATAGGAAGCTGGAGTGTGGGATGGGTGAGCTGAAAGGGTAATGCAGGAAGCTATTCAATGCAGGCTGAATTTCTTCTTTTACTTTTTGGATGAAAACCAGACTAATGAATAGATTGGCCATGAAAATGAGTCCTCGTCTCAAGATAGTGAGATATGGGGAAATTTAGGTTAAAAGTATGTAGTACTATATTGTTATTTTCTCAAAGAACGATCTCTTATTTATTTAATATTTATTTATTATAATTTTAGTTTTTGTGTGTATGAATGTATATTGCCTGTAAATTCATCCTTGTCCTGACATTTCCAAGGAGGTCAGAAGAGGGCATCAGCATCCGATTCTTCTGGAACTGGAGTTGTAGACCTAGAGTTGACCGCCCTGTGGGTGCTGGGACTCAAACCCAGGTCCTCTGCCAGAACAGCCAGTGCCCTTGATCACTCATCCACCTCCCAGCCCCTCATCATCTTTTACTTTTTAACTGGGGCTCCCTATGGTTTTTGATTCTGTGACCTCTGTACATGAGGAATATGTGTTCATGTATGTGCATGTGTATGTAGAGTCCTGTGCCTGGTCTTGCACATAGAGGTCCTGGGCAGATATCAGATATATTTTCCCACCACTCTGTGCCTGTTCTTTGAGACACATCTCTTCTGAACCTGGAGCTAGCTGGCAGCCAGCAAATGGGCAGACCTGCTGCCTGCCTCCTACAGTGCTGGGTGATGGGTGTACAGAGTCAGACCTAGCTTTTTCAGGAGGTTGGGATCTGCACTCGGGTCCTCATGCTTGTGAAACAAGTTCCTCACCCCCTGAGCCTTCTCTCCAGATGCCATCTGTGTGATTTTGATGCCGTCTCACTAAGCCTGAAGTAATCATCTCCTTTGGAACATGTCAGCCTTGATCAGTGCAGAAAGAACCTTCAGGACTCTTATTGGAAAGCTTACTTGGTTTTGGTTTGGATCGGCAATGTCCCTCATAGGCTTCTATGTTTGAATGCTTGTTTGGCAGTTGGAGGCAGAACTTGAAGCTGGACCTACGTAGAGAAAGCCAGTCCCTGGGCGTGGACTCTAAAGTTTCTTGGCCTGGGCTCTCACTTTACCATGGCTTAGTACTCTCCATTTCCTGACTGTGGACAATGTGACCAGTGACTATGGAACTACCTCACTCTCTGCCACCATTCTTCCCTGTCACCGTGGATTGTTTCCCCTTTAACGACAAGGCAAATTAAAAATAAAACCTCCCCCCTTATGTTGTTTTTGGAACTCAGCAGTAAGGAAAGTTACTAACATGACACGATTGCTTTTCACACTGGACTTGGGCATAGGCAGTAATGATTGAATATGCTGTTCAGCACCAGGTGGAACCTTCAAATGGAGCCAACTCCAGTGACATAGAGTTAAGTCCTGGAGGATAGCACCTCTCCATTGCTTCTGGTACCTCTGTTAGAAACCAACTGTTCAAGGAACCGGTTACATGTTACACTGTATCTCTATTTGTTGCTTTGGTCAGTTTATCTGTTTTTGTTCTTTTTCTACCTGTTGTTTCCATTTTCCCTCTTCTGGGTCATTGTACTGTGTTCCAAAGTGGAAGTAATTTTCCCTATTTTCATAAAGGGACAAGGGAGATAAGGCTTTAGTGTCTCAAAATATGGGAAAGAACAAGAATGAGAGGAAATGGGGAAAGAAAGAAAGAGAAAGGAGAGAAAAGAGAGAGGGAAAGAGAACATGGTAGGGCCTGGAGAGATGGCTCAGCAGTTAAGACCATTGGCTGTCACTGCAGAGGACACAGGTTCGGTTCCCTGAATCTACACGACAGCTAACAACCATCCATAACTCCAGTTCAGGGGATCTGACACCTTCTCTGGGCACTTCATGACTTGGGTGCACTTACATACATGTGATATACACATAAAATAAAAATAAAACCAAAAATTGAAAATGAGAAAACAGGGAGAGAGACATGAGATGGATAAGAGAAAGAGAGAGAGAGAGAGAGAGAGAGAGAGAGAGAGAGAGAGAGAGAGAGAATACAGGGAGAGAGAAGAATTGAGAGTTAAGAGTCAGGGAGATAAGTGGAGAGAGAAGTTAGAGAAATGTAGAAAAGGAGAGGGAGAGTAAGGGAATGAGAGAGGGAGACAGAGGGAGGAACAGGAGCTTTGGCAAGGACAGAGGGTAGCCAGGCAGGACTTTGGAGGAATCATGTCGGGGAAAGGCTTCTGGTGGCTTGAAGAGGGTGTAGAGAAAAAAATCTCACTGAAGAAATTATCTGTTCTGTGCCACCCCAAATTTCCAATGCAAATCTGCAAATTTCAGAGGCTTGAGACTCCACAAGATGGAACAGAAAGCCTGCCTGACCCTGATCTGTGCAAGGCATTTTAAAGATTTGGCTGAGTCAAAAAATTCATGACATTGAACATCTTGGCAGTTGGTGAACTTTTTATCATCCTAAGGAAAAGGGCTTATATCACTATGAAGGAAAATTGATCCTATTTATAATATAAAAATAAGCTATAAAGGGCTAGAGAGGTAGGTTAGGAATTAAGACTTTTGTTCTTCCGGAGGACCCAAGTTTGGTTTCCAACACCCATGTCAATAGGCTTAAGAAAGCCTTTACCATCAGCTCCAGGGAGTTACCCTCTTCTGTCTGTGTGGACACCTGTACTCATGTGCACACACCCACACACAGATATACATCTGCACAAAAGTAAAAATAAAATTAAAATCCTCAAAAATGAAAAGAAACAAGTTACAGTTTCATTTTCTATGTAAAAGCAAGTCAAACTGATTGCTTGGTTTATATCTAGGAAGAAAAATGAGTGAGATAATAAGAATAACTTTATTTATTGTTATTATTATTACTGATATTTTGAGACAGGTCCTCATTATGTATCCCTAGGTGACCTAAAATTTGTTGTTGGAACTAGGCTGGACTGGAACTCTCAGAGATCCATCTGCCTGTGTCTCTCAAGTCTTAAGATTAAAGCCATATACACTCACATCTGACATGATTTTAAAAATTTTTAAAGACTTTTGGTAGACTTGTCAACTGTTAGCCTTATAATAAAGAACAACCACAATTTACTGTGTATCCATTCACTCTCAACTGAATGGTATTTTGAGCCACATTAATATTTTTCATATTTATAAAGCTAAACAAGGACCAGGGGTATCTCCTAGGCAGTTCTTGCTTTTGAGGACACAAATGGGGTGGGAAGTTCTGGTAATCAGTTCAGTCCATCTCAGCTCAGTTTCTTCATTCAGAGATGGGAATAGCAGAGGGGTCTCCTGAAGACTGGGAAAAGTCAGGCATGTGCTGCACAGCCCGCTTCCTGGCTCAGAGTGTGGAGGAATGCCTTTAGGTTGCCGTGTTGTCACTTTCCCTCTTGCCTTAGTTTCTTCATCTGTTACTGTGATTAAACATGCTAATAAAATCAATTTAAAGCCAGGCATGGTGGCGCACACCTTTAAGCCTAGCATTGGGAGGCAGAGGTATGTGGATCTTTGTGAGTTCAAGGCCAGCCTGGTCTACAGAGCAAATTCCAGGACAGCTGGGGCTACAGGGAGACCCTGTCTTGAAAAGGCCAAAAAAAAAAATCAATTTATGGGCAAAGGCTTTGTTCTGGCTCACAGTTCAAGGGCACAGTCCTCATGTTGGGGGTATTGAAACTTCAGCAGCTCTTAGTTGAAGCATCTGGTCACAAGGCATCCATAGTCGTGAAGCAGAGGTAAATTCCCGCTGCCATTCAGTTCCCTTTCTCAGTTTATACAGTCCAGGATCTTAGGATCTTAGCCAGGGTATGGAACCACCCATATTGGCATATCTTCCAAATTCAAATAACGGAGTAAAGATAACCCTCATATTCATGTAGAGCTAATCCTTTGGATGGTTCTGGAGTCTGTCTAGTTAACATGCTAACCCTCTGTATTACCATTTCTTTCTCCTTGTATGCTAAACACAGTCAAAGGCTGCTGAGTTTGGAAATTGTGAAGATTTAGATTATAATCTTCTGTGCTCTTATTTACCCTTCTGACCCTTTTCCAGACCTCAGTGGCCTTATCTCTAAAATTAAACATCCTGGCTATCTCCTACTATGCTACAGGTCAGAAATATGCAGGTTGTCTCACAATTATTTGTAACTGTGAGCTCAGGCTGCTTTATCTCAATAACAGTGCATATCTGCTATGCTATAGAAAACCCAGCCAGCTGGACTGATGGCCACTCAATTCTTTCTTTAGCTTGGTCCTTGCAGACAGTATGATGCCTTGCGAAGAATATTTTATGCAAATATCAGAGTCACTAGTATCTTTAAACCAAAAGTTTTAGTAGCTGCACCCCCTTCCTATCAAGAATCTATGGTTAATCAGGCATGGTAGCACATGCCTTTAATCCCAGCACTCAGGAGGCAGAGGCAGGACAATCTCTGAGACTGAGGCCAGTCCACATTGAGAGTTCCAAGTTAGCTGGGGCTACAGGGAGATCCTGACTCAAAATAATATTAACAACAGTAATAAAAAAGAGTCTGTGGTTGCCACAAGCTAAAAAGGTTTACTTCTGTGTTTAGCAGCTGTTAATCCATTTCTGGTTAAAAGCCTCCAATTTCCATCTATCAACTCTAATAAAAAAGCATTACGCATGCTAAGAGGATGGAAGCAAGGAAGGGAAGAGGGACTGGAGAAGTCAGGTTTCTGCTAAATCAGTTTTTGAAGTAAGCCATCTCTTTGTACCTTTTCCTGGTAATGTTTTGGACCCTGTGACTCTACACTTCAATTTCTTGTGCTTCAAGTAGGATAAACAGTTAAACCTTTTACTGGTGAAGAATTATTTATGAGTATTTTGCTCCATTTAGTGAAGAGAGAACCTATTTTATAAACAGACTGCTGCGGGGGAAAATGATTCCGCCTGCTTTATGTGACAAAGTAAATTTGTCCCTTTAACCTTAAATTGGTATATCACATCTTACAAACTCCAATTATCTTGACAAAAATGATTTGATTTAACAAACCACAGTTAAGGAGGTCTTGGAGAGTGAAATCCAGAGGAGGGAAAAGATCTTAGGTCTGGGGCTTCACCTAGAGAAATCTCTAAAGTGGATGGAAATAGAATCCAAGAGGACAAGAGACTCCAGAAAATTTGTCTGCCAGAAAATTCTGTATCTATAAGATACAGGCATTCAACATCTGCTGAGCAAAGATACAGTTTAGTTTGGAGGTCAATTGATCGTTTCCATCTGCTTGCAAACTGAAAATGAAATCCCCCCTTTACCAAATAAAAACAAACTAAGCAAGCAGACACTACTCCATAGTTTTTAATTCCCAACCCCTGTCTGGACTATGAAGTTTTGGTTGGACGAATGAATGAAACCAAAACAACACTCTACATTTGTGCGAATGTTTACTAGAACATTTAAAATACTATTTATATCATCCCGGTTTCCTGTGTTTACTTCTGCTTTTATAAGATCTTTAACCCAACTGTCAACTCACAGTAGAGCAGTAATTGCTTACCATAGACAAGGCATGGCTGTCGCCTCCCTTCTTTAATGAGATAGGAAAATGATTCTGTGGATGTTGAAGACTGACCTGAAGTCACAAAGTCTGTTCTTCAAATATGACAACTGTTTAAAAGTTTAAATTGGTTGTCCATAAAGGGAAAAGTATCAGAAAAACCCATAGACATGTTTTGAAATGTTTTGTTTATCCCAAAGAAGCTATTCCCTCGTCACTTGGAGATGGATTATGGGAGACAACAGTCTACTGCAGAGGTGGTCCTGAATCTGTGTTTGGACACATAAGGCTTTTTCCATGGTCCCCCCCCCCACCACTTAGTGTTGCTGGTATGCATTACCCACCTGGTTCCTGTACACACAAGGCTGGCCCATTGTAATCTGGCTAGTCATGCCAAAACAAGCCAAGGATTAGAAGTTACATACAAACTTTTGTATTCTTCATAATATTTAAGCAGATAAATTTAATTCCAAAAGAGAATGCTTTACTTTCAATGTTATTATGAGTAAAATTTTGTTCCTAAAGAAAAGTTCCACAGGTATAAAATGTGGGGTTATTTCTGTCTATCTATCTTTAAAGACTGGACATACTTTGTAGGAAGCTTTCTTTTTGTGCCAAATAGGACCACCGGGCCCTGCTAAGGGGAAGGGGAACACAGTGCTTGATTTGCGGACACTATGGGGAACTGACCCCTTGGCACAGGGAACTGACCCCCTCGGGCGCAGAGGTCAGTTGATTACTTCCGTAACTGGACCTGAGAGGTACTTCCAATTCAGGCCCCTAGCCTGGACCCACGAGACACGTGTTCGACTCTTGGCTGTGACTTCCCACCTGCCCAGAGACCGCTGAACCCTGGACAGGAATTTGAGGCTGATGGCTGTTGGCCTCTCTTCAGCCTATGTCCACTCACAACACCAGCTGCCCAGATTGGTGGTCTGCAGGGGGACCTATTTCCAACCCACTGGCCACCCGAACGAAATGCAGGCCCACCTTCTCCTATATGTGCACAATAATTAATAAAACATGATGGCCATGAATTCCGTGATGATGTTACTTGGAAATTCAAATGTATTCATTGCTACAGCCTGCTTTTATAAACTAAATGACATCAGTTCCCAGGACTAATCATAGACCCCCCAACTCCACGCCACTGAATACCGTTGCCCCACCCAGCATCACCCAGCTAGGCCACATTGTTTGCCCCTCCTTGGGGCAGGGTCAGACCCTTGGCCACATGGTGCCCTGAGGGATGCTAGTTTTCTCAAACTGGATCTTCCTACAATACTTCACACACACACACACACACACACACACACACACACATACCTACTAGCACACTACATGATGCTAGATTGATTGGCAGACCTGCAAGTGTTGATAGACTCCCATAAAAGTTATTTCAGTGGATTGTCGCCATGGTGATGTCTGGTTTTTGAAGAAAGTACTTTACAAATTAATATACCTGAGGTGAAATGAGACATCTGCTTCATTTGAGGAAAGATGGGGAGGGAATTGTGTTTTCCTTTCCAGCAGGCTCATGTTCTTGGTCCTCATGCTCTGAACCCCAGCATCTGTTTGAGGAGACAAAGTGCACCTGCATCCTCACCTTGAAACTTCACAAAAGCTTTGCTTATTTCCAGATGTCCATTCCACTTAGGTCTTGCCATGTTTTCACCTTTGTTAAACATGCCTAGAATGCCAACGGGGCCTGGCTGGGGGCTTTGGACTATTAGCTTTCGTCACTCCATAAAGTGACAGACATGGTTTTATTTATTTATTTGTTTGTTTATTTATTTTTGTTTCTTAGGTTTTTAAGTAAAAGTTTTAGCTAATCAATTACAGAATGGCATCAGGAAGTACTCTAAGGACCTGTGGAGACAGCCACATGATTATGAACAGGTATTGTTGCTACAGAGGACCAAGGTTCAGTTCCTAGCACCACATTGGACAGCTCACAACTGCCTATAACTCCAGCCCCACAAAATCTGATGACAACTTCTGGCCTTCTTGGGTACACACACACACACAAACACACACACACACACACACACACACACACAGTTAAAACTAAAACAAAATTTTCTTTTAAATCATACCATAAATCTTTGTTTTGAACATGTGACTTTTCAGACACTAGGTGAGAATGTGACTTAATTTTATTCCTGTGCTTATTTCACATTGAAATTCTACAGGGTGATCAAATTCTTTCTGCGCTCCCATCAACATACTGCAGTCTTTCAAAATTTGCAACTCAAAAGTTGATACCCATAACTTGGGAGCTTTTATTGTTTTCTTTCTCCAAGTCAACATTTAGTCTTCTTATCATTATGTCTGAATTCATATATACATATATATATTTTTTTCTTTTCACAATTTCTCCTCATGTACCTCAGGTTAGCCTCAAAGTTCCACCCGGTTGCCTGAGCCTCACAACTGTGTGATAACAAATGTGCACCATCACACCAGGACTAAATTCCATATTTGTAGTTCAATATATTTAGGATATTTGGATCTGAGTTTCTTAAAAATCTGATATATGTAGTTCAATATTCACCACACATATGAACAGTATCTAAAATACAGGTATAAAGCTATATTGTGTATAATTTCCAAAGTTCAAACACTTATGAAAGTCTTCATCCAAAAAGCTTTAAACAAGCATACAACAAAAAGGGGAAACAAGTAAGGAATCTAGATACAATTATTCTTTTGTAGGATAACAAATCTACATTAAAATGCTGGAGACTTTTTCACAATGTTTCCAGTGGGAAACCTGTTCTTTTTTCAGCATTATGAAATTCCATAGGTTATCCTTTTCTTGCAATGCTTTTTATGACACTGGGAAGAAAGAAAAATGTCCTCTGAATGGGTCCCTTTCTTCTCAAGGCACCGGAGTTCTTTAAGAAGTGCCAACTACCACGTACACAATGATTTCGACTTAAGCTATTAGATTTACACAGTTCCTTTCAATGCAACCTGAGACAAAAGCCCTAGTTTCTGGTATGGTGGCATGTCGACATTCTTATACAAAGCACTTGTTAAATGCAATGTCATATGTTTCTCAGGGACTTTAAAAGTGATAAATCTGTACCATCTTGCTACTTCTGTCATGAACAAATGCCAGTTCTTGACCTTATCTTCCACCTCTGCCTGACAGGAGCTTCCCTTCACCTCTTTACTGTGAGTATTACCAAAGAAATAAGCTGGAAGGCTTTATTTCTCAGGGTGTTAATCCATACTTCTCAGAAGTTTTATAGGGTAGACAGATTTGCATAAAGATAGAAGCTGATAAAAATGGGTCACCTCATAATGAAATACCCACCCCCTTCCAATACCAAAAAGCCAGAAGACAAATTAACACTGTGAGCCCCAATGGACATAAGCCAGGGAGAGGATATTGTAGACCTGAGGCCACCATATGCTACACTCAACTGCTGGAGACAGACTTGAAGATGCCTTTGTGATAAGAGCCACCACCCAGGGCCTTGGGTAGCCTTGCTGTCACTTCCGAGTGTGTATCTGCAAGGTAACTGTGTTTGATTGCTGTTCTAAATGCAGGTATGTTGTGAACCACAGTCCAAGTACTGAAGTTTATGAGTGATTCATGTTCTGGAAATGAGAAGTCATGTTCTGCCATAGCTGCTATCAGTCAGCCCCTCCCACAGATGTAGGAAACCCTCCTGAAGAGAGAACTGCCCCTTGCTAGTAGAATTTCATAGCTTTGATGTTCTGTGGTCTTAGGGAATGCTGTCCTCCGAGCATAACATGGCAGTTACTATCATGAAATCACAGCAGCTGTGGTCACCCACAGGAGGTTCCCACTGGATAAAGCCTATCCACATTTCTTCATAGACAGAGGGATGGCTCATCAGGCTCATTCAAGATCACAGCCACTCACCCAGTACCTTCATTCCAGCTCCAGCGAATGATCCTGTCATCTGCTCCACATTGTCTTGGGGTTTGCCTGTGTGCAGAAGCTCTAAAGTCAGCTGAGAATGGGGCTCCACAGATGACCTTTGTGGGAGTCTTAATCCATGCTGTGGTAGGCAGTGTGGCAATGTAGCTGCCAGCATCACTCATGTTCCTGTAAGTAATCCTCACTTATGCTCCTGTAAGCAGCCACAATGGACTCGGTCCATAATGCTGGACTAGGGTCAAATCATTTTCTTTTTCTTTCACTGTCTTTGTCTGATGATAGTTGTACACATCTCAGGAGAAGCCATACAACACATTTCTATGAGAGATGGAAATTTTGTAAATGCAGATCACTCCAAACATTGTGGCATGGAACTCTTTATTAATACAATGATACTGTCACTTCTACATCATCATTGTATACACTCAAATATATCTCGTCTGCATTATAAAATTAAAGGTTAAAACAGAGGAGACAGTTCTCTCCTTCTACCATGTGAGTCCCATGGATCAAACTCAGATCGTCAGGCTTGGCAGCAAGTGCTTTCATCAGCTCTTGTTTTAATTTTTAATTTCATTCACTTTTATTATGCTGGTGATATAAGGTCATTTTAAAATATATAAAGGATGTGGAGGGGATTCTCCCATCCCCTGCCATTCTCCTTCCTCCTCTCCTTACCCGCTAGGCATTTTTGCTTTCACCTCACGTCATCTGCATCCCTATGATTTTATCTGTCTATACAAAACTCCAGAATAATTTATCCTTTAAAAAAGATTTCTTTGAGGGATGGAGAGATGGCTCAGAGGTTAAGAGCACTGACTGCTCTTGTAGAGGGCCCAGGTTCGATTCCCAGCACCCACATAGCAGCTAAGAACCATCTTTAAGCCAGGCATGGTGGCATATGCCTTTAATTCCAGCACTCAGGAGGCAGAGGCAGTCGGATCTCTGTGAGTTCAAGTCCAGCTTGGTCTACATAGTTAGCTCCAGGCCAACTGGGACTAAAGGGAGAACCTGTCTCAAAAATACCAAAGAAACAAAAACAAGAGCAACAAAAAGGATTTTTTTGAATCATAAGTTCACAGAGATTTACTTACAACTCCATCGAAGCAGGGTTTTCAGCTTTAGGCTTCTGGGATTTGGTAGAAATGATAGAAGTTGTGCATATTTCTTGTAGAGGGTTTCCAAGGCTAGCCTATATTTGGGCTCATTAGCCTAATCTGAGAAACCACTAAAAATGAGGATTTCAAGGAGCTAACCCACTATGACCTGTGTAGGTCTCCATTCAGTCCTGGGACTTTGAAGAAAAAGCTTTCTAAGTCTTTGGGGGTACTTCTTCCCTTGGTTCATAAACATCCCTTTAAGGGTACAAAAGAAAATACTAATTAGGCCAGATAATTGAGTCTATGTAAAACATGTAATGAATAAGAATTCAGTGGCTGGCCAGCACTGTGACAACAGAAAAGGTGCTCCAAAGCCTGATAACCTGAGTCCAATCCCTAGAATTCACAAGGTGGAAGGAGAGGACCAACTCCCTCAAACTGTCCTCTAACTTCCACGAGTGGCATCTACTCACACAAATAAATAAGGAAATGGGGTAGTAAAAGATCTGGGCATAGGATTGAAAGCTTAGGATTGGCCACTAATGGCTAGGAACTATTTTCTAGTTTTCTATTTTCAGTGATTAACCACATGAAGAGATATACTGGCATTTGGGTGTGATTTGGGTCAATCACAAAAATGTTTTGAGCTCATTTAATGCTGTGTGATTCTGGGTCATGAGTTAGGGATGGCTTTGGCTCCAGGCCAGCTGTATGACTCCCAGTAAGCCACTTAACTTCCCCAAAACTCAAGTTCTCATCTGTAAAGCCTGGGAATGATAATAGCTCTTCCACAGAATTTTTATATAGGTTGGAATACATCATGCAAGGAAATGGGCTTTGAAAACTGTAAATAAGTTATGTGAGTTCTTACTAGTAAGAAGTAGCTGGTTATAAGGCCTGCTTGATTCTGAGGAAGGTGGGAGCTTCGTCACTGCCATGAGTGCTGTCCGTTGCAGCTGGGTAGTCTGCCTCTCTTTAACTGGAGTCATAAATCTCTCTGAGAACATGATTCTAAACAGCCATACACTTAAGCAAATGAAAACAATTGAAAGCAATTTCTGTCCTACACACTAAGGTAGGAACTCTATTTATTTTTAAAAATTTAAAAATAAAACTCTATTGTGTAGATTTATCACATTTTCTATATCCACTCATTGGTTGAGGGACATCTCGGTTGCTTCCAGCTTTTTGTTATTGTGAAGAGAGCTGCGATAAACATAGATGTGCATGTGTCTCTGCCATAGGATGAGTCCTGTGGGTATATACTCAGGAGTGGTATGACTGGGTCAGGTGGTAGGCTCATTTTCAGTCTTTTAAGGTTTTTCCACACTGCTTTCCATAGGGGTTGCACGAGTTTGCATTCCCACTAGGAAGCAACCCAAATGTCCCTCAACCAACAAATGGATACGGAAAATGTGGTACATCTACACAATGGAGTTTTATGCAGCCATAAAAAAAAGACGACATCATGGACTTTGTAGGTAAATGGATGGAACTAGAAGACATTATGCTAAGTGAAATAACATAGTCCCAGAAAAACAAACAGCATATGGTATCCCTCATTTGTGGATGCTATCACCAAATCCCTAGTTGCAAAGCAAACTAAGCATCGTCTATTTTATATCTCTTTTTTTTATATGAAAGCAGTGGTATGGTTAAAAGGTGAATTACTTAATAAGCTTGGGAACTAACCTACCACTTATGTTCAGATTTTGTAATATCACTATATGGGTGGAGGATAATTATACATATTCTGAAGTAATATAAAATTAAAGGGAAAATGTGTAAAAAAGGCTGAGAAAAAGAAGAAAGGCATGTATAACAGAATGCATGAATGGGGGGGCAGAGGGCATGGAAAGGGAAATGTGTCTAAACTGGCCTGAGAAATTATATATGAAATACAAAAAACATCAATAAAAATATTGTATAATTAAAAAAAACTAAAAAATTAAAAGTAACCCCCTTTATTTACTTCAGAGTCCTTATTGTAAAACAAACCAAAGGGAGTTTGCACACACTATCCAAACTCTAGACAGTGGTGACATTTCACCTTAGGCCACCCCACACCATGGCGAGATCTAAGGTGAGACCAGAAGATCATCATACTATAAATATGGGACAAAGATAAGCCAAAATCTAAACACAGGAATACCACAGAGTCCCACAGAACAGCAAACAAACTCATCACCTGCAAATGAAAATTTGAGCCTTCCTTCCAGATAACCCAATACCCCTTCAGCCAGTCCTTCAACCACAACTTCAAGATATAACTTAAAAAATAAAAAGGGTATAAACAACTGTAGTTGAAAATCTGGCAGAACTCACATTAATGAGAGGAAAGATATGATTTCCCTAAAGGGAAATTCAGAATGTTCAGCTCATCATGACAGGGCTGGAAAAGCAGAGCAATTTATATCATGGTGGCCAGGAAGTGGAGAAAGAGGAATACAGGAAGAGGCAGGGCAAAATATAGCACCACAGACCTCCCCCTGTGACTACCTGCTAACGTTTCCCAAATCTCCCAAAATATTCTCTCCATTTGAACACCAACTATTCAACACATAGACCTCTGAGGATATTTCATATGCTTTATTTTCTTTTTTAAATTATTTATGTACTTATTTTTATTTTATGTGTATGAGTGTTATATCCCCTGCCATGCAATACCCGTGGAGGCTGGGAGAAGTTGTTGGGTCCCCTGGAACTGGAGTTATCCATAGTTGTTAGCTGCCATGTGTAGGCTGGGATTTGAACCCTGGACTTCTGCAAGAGCCACCAGCACTCTTAACCACTGAGCTGTCTCTTCAGCCCCACTTTATTTTCTTTTAATAATTTTTTATATTTATTTCACTCCCCTCGCCATGTAGGTCCTGAGAAAGAAACTTGCATCATCAGCCTTGGCAGCAAGTGCCTGTACCCTCTGAGCCAATTGGCTGGCCCACATTTCTTTATTTCACAGAAATTTAGCCCCTGCTATGTCAGCATAACTCTGCCTGGATCAAAGCAAGAGCTCCACAGCTAATATATGAACTTATGATTCCAACCAAAAGATTATAGAGTGGGGCACAGGGAACTTAAAAAGTGATTCATAGTATAGTCTCAGTGGTGAAGATGAACAGTGGAGGAAGAGGCAGAGAATGCTCAACTGCTGTGGGATTGTTGGTGTGATGCCTACTTGAAGTGAAGTGTGCTGTGCTTTAGAGATATTACAGAGGAGATAGCTGTGAAATGGTTTTTGTGGATGGAGTAAAGTTTGGATTTCAAAGCTAGGAGGAGATAGTGAATTCCTGAGTTACAGAACAGTTCACAAAAAATTCACAGAATTTAATGACAAGTTCGAAGTTGAGGCGTAACTGTTAGGAGAAGTTGAAACACATGCTTTACTGAGCCCTCTTGGTATGTTTAAAACACTGAAATTTGTGCTTTTAAGATGGTTCATTTGATGTCACTGGCCTGAAGAACCAAGTTAGTTCTTAGTACCTACAAAGTGAATGGTGAAACCCAACTCCCATAGCACACACATCTATACACGTAAACATATAAATTGATCTAATAAAAGAAAAAAAATACTTCGAGATATGCATTCCAGCCTTCTTTTAAATGGCAAGAAGATAAAACAGAAGTCTGAATCCACAGCTGCAATAGAACAGTAGCTGCCCCATGCCAACGCGATCTGAGGTCTCTGAGAGCAGAGCCCATTATTGATTCAAAGGGCAGCTCGGTCCATGTGGTCACTTCTATTTATGAACTGGTTCAGAAAGACCTGGAGCATCACAGCTACATGAACCTTTGTATAGGTTACTTATGGGGTGACTGTATTGGGAAATAGTTAACAGAGTCACTGCATATTGAGAGTTTGGTATTGAAGACCAATAGTGCTGAAGCAGGTGGACACAGAATAAGTGGACTTTGTAAAAAGCTGTGGATAGATGATTATATGCAGTAAGCATGAAATATTATGAACAGAATGGTAGAGACAGAAACATCCTTCATCATTGTGGATGAATGTTCACCCACAGGATGGCAATACATTTAAGAATGGAGTGTAGAGAATGGTGCGTTTATTTGTTTTAGGCATTTTAATTCATTAGTTCAATAATTATCTTTATCTTCCATGGACTGACAGCTTCTAATATGTCAATCGTCATGTTAATTGGCCCCATCCCACAAATAAAATACTAGTCAGGTCCACAGGCTGGCCCCAAGCGAGAGAGAGAGAGAGAGAGAGAGAGAGAGAGAGAGAGAGAAGATTTAGGAGAAAGATTAAAACTCTCCACAGCAAGGGCTAGACGAAGAGAGAGTAATTTGCTTTGACCTAGGCAATAAATCTGCCAGGCAGTAATGACCATCTCTTGACACTGGTGGTGACATTGATCAAGTGCAGTGTCTGAGGCTGTCCCCCTACACCTCTGGACCACAGAGCCTCCCTTGATTGTTTATGTCACTATTTATGAACGTATGTCACAGTGCAGAGATGACGGGGTGATGAGGATACAGTGGTCTCCTTAGGTTAACATGCATCCTGATTGAAATCGGTGCTGGATGCTGTTTTGTTGATCAAAGGAGGGCACCATCTTGTTTATGTTACTCTTTTACCCAGAGAAATGTTCCTCAAACTTGATATTTCGAAGTTCTCATTAAATTGACAATGAAAGTCTAAAGTCAAGACAGACACAGCTCTGTCCCACTAGGAATTCAGAACTGGTTAGGGTCTCAGGGAAGCTGTTTACCTTGTTCATCTTGAAATTTTGGGACAGATTCTCAAATCTGAGTCAAAATTAAGGGTTTTTCCAGTCCAAGTTATTTGCAAAAAGTCTTTTCTATATAAAATGTTGAATGCATAGAAATTGGTCACTAACCTAGTTGTGTTTTTTTTTTCATTTATCATTTAAACTTAACGTGATCATAATATTTCATCCACATTTTAAAATTGTTATAAATTAATATGTTCACAGGATTGTAGTACACATAAGTTATTAGAAAGGTATATTAGTAATCCTGGGCTTATCCTCTAAAGAAATTTTAAAAAAAAGTAACATCACCCTCCTAAGCATCAACCAATTCCACCCCTTTTTCTTTTCCCAAGTAAGTTGGAACAGTAATGGGTTTGGAAATTTATTTTTCCTTGTTTTCTGTGTCAAAATACTATGTGTGTATAGATCTCTATGCAACCTAATGTTTAATTTGTTCTTGGGTTTTGTATAAAGTTTAATTTATTAAAGTATAATTTGTTCTTGGGTTTTGTAATATAGTTCATGGGGGTTCTCCCCCATGAACTATATTACACTTTTCAGGTTCATCCATGTTAATGTGAAGACATTCTGGCTCAGGACCAGCAAGCTAAAGTCCAGATCCAAACCTGCTATCTTTATTTTAATATTCTATTTGTTGTCCACTTTTATGATTATTTCACTGATTTTAATGGTTAAATTCTAAACAGTTGCATAAATAGGTTAGAGACAAAAACATCTGCATAATATCCTCCACTTTGCCTTTTGGCCAACAAAATAAGATACTTACTGCCCCTCTGTTATAAATCTTATTGACCAATGATCTAGGGAACTCATTTCATTGCAAGATATCAGCTTTCAATTTATCACATTTGTAAAATATATCATCTCAACGTGAAGGTCCTTTAGGCTGTAGTTGTTAGTTTTCATTTTGCACATTAGAGTAGAAACACTCACGGCCCAATCCAGTGGTGTGCAAAGTTCTCCTTCTCTTCTTTAGAGTGTAAGTTATGTGCATCTTTAGTTTGCCAGACAACAGGGTATCTTTTCTCAAAATAGTTCTGTCAATTTATGGTCCTATCAGCAGCACCATGGCAACAGAAACAGAAGTATTTGTCTGTTCTTTCTACTTCTTTTTCCAAACATTGCCATATCCTTACTGAGTGGTGTAGAGAAATCAAGATTAAACAAAATCACCAATGTCTATGTCCTAATATTATATATATATATATATATATATATATAGTATTATATATAATATATTAAAGAAATAGGATTCCTGATAGAGCTATCCAAATCCTGCTTGCTTTGTTTTTATTAAGATATTGTGGAATTCTATTAATATATATTAATATAATTTTATTTAAAATTGAAAAAAGGCACTGGGTTTCATATCCATGTTATATAAAATATGGATAGTATGTATTTCTGTAAGCACATGATCTTCAGCTATCAACAATGTCTTCAATAGTTAATGCACTTGTCTGTGTCAACAACATTGTTTTCTAATTATTTGACAGAATATGCAACATTTCAGGCCACGAAATGCAGTTTCTGTAGAAAGAGAAATATTGGCAGCAGTCTGCACTGTGTGAAATATGCTCCCAAAGGTTCAGGGAGACAAGGAAGAATGTTAAGCGATAAGCAGGTTACAACTTTTAAAGGCCATCCCACTCAGTGAGTAGATTCTAAGCCCATATGCTCTCTCTCTCTCTCTCTCTCTCTCTCTCTCTCTTTCTCTCTCTCTCTCTCTCCCTTTTTATCTAGGGATGTAGTGCTTATGTAGATAGCTCTGTTTAGAAATACTATTATAAAGCCCACCCAGGAAGTATAATTTTCCTCCCCAACCAGCGTGTCATTGGAATTATTTTCCTTGTAGATCAATGAAACTGAGAATAAAATTGGCTTCTCTTTGTCGGTGTTCATACCTCAGGTACCCCCAAGTGCCTTGTGTAATGAAAAACACCAATGTTGATGTCTTTAATAAAACATTGACAATAATGCTTCCTTTTTCTCTGACATTTCTACAGAAACAGAACTGATTTGAAGTCAAACAGCATGAGGAACTGGTGCATTTTCTTCAGCTTAAACTATCTGGAATATTACTCTAAATTATAAACTTTTCAAAGTTCTGAATCTGTAAACTCATGTTACCCAAAGTGGTCAGAGAATAAACTGCCCTTGCTTGTTTTCAGTGGTGTCTGTCTTCACCTCATAATAAAACACTGAGGACAAGGATTCTGATGATTTTACTTGCACGTCACCTGGGACATAGCTACTTAATAATTTTTTCTCTAAATAAAGTCAATTTCACACATAGCCTTCTTTACATTCTGTGAGATAATGATGACATGAATAACAAGGACATTTGGATTGATTTCCTTATGTGTAATAGGTAACAATTAATAGACCAATAGCAACTGAGTTGTCATAAAGCATTAATAATATTACTAAGACCTCAAATACTTGAAGCTTTCCCATATGTGTCCATACTGAATTCATAAGTTCATGATACTATTCAATGATAACTCTACCACTTCACGGTTATTGTTAATAACAAAGTTGTTAAGGTACAGAAAATAAGCATATGGGTTTGAGAACACTGTTAACTTTTTTTTTTTTTGGTCTTTTTGAGACAAAGTCTTCCTTTAGTCCCAGCTGGCCTGGAGCTCACTATGTAGACCAGGCTTGCCTTGAACTCATAGAGATCCGCCTGCCTCTGCCTCCCAAATGCTGGGATTAAAGATGTGCTCCACCACTGGAGAAAGGGTTGGAAAGATGGATTACCTGCTAAGAGTACTTTCTCCTCTTCAAGGTGACATAGGCCACCCACATGTTGGCTCACAGCAACCTGTTACTCCAGTTATAGGGAATTTGATGAGATGCACTTCTTGATCACACTGGGTGCAGTGATATGGAAAAGAAAAGAATGATCAGTCAAGAACATATCTGAGTGGTGGACATCAGAACTGTCTAAGGAAGACAGGGAAGAGACTGTAGAAGTTCCATAGCATTTGTCTAAGTTGGTCCAGTCTCATGTATAGCACCATTCACAAACTGAGTGTTAAAGGGGGAGACCCAACACTTTCTGGGCACTAGACATTTGGAAGGTGATTAGTCTGCATGCTGGCTTGATTTGTTTGCCCATTTCTCTTCCATGATCCAGGAAGCGAGGGAATGATGGTTGTGGAATATCACCTCATGAGACATTGTTTTAGTTAATTCCCCACAGATGTGCCTTTCTTAACATCACTATTGTCAGAACAGCATTGGTACCTCAAGCATAGAGCAGCAGAGGGGCACTGTCCACAGCTGCATTCCTCACCTTTCCTTTCTTATCCTTGCAAGCAAATTACTCTAGTTAATTCATTGTTACCATCTTAAATCCTACCAAAAGCAAGTCGAGGAGGGAAGGGATTATTTGGTTTATACTTCTAAATCACAATCCACTACACAGAGAAGTCAGGGCAGACATGGTGGAGAAATTCTGCTGGCTGGCTCCTTCACAGGCTCATGCTCAGCTAGCTTTTGTATACAGCCTAAGAACCACTGCCTAGGGAATGTGCCACCCACAGTGAACTATACCCCCCTGCATCAATTATTATCAAGAAAATCTCCCACAGACATACCTACACGCCAGTCTGATCTGGAAAATTCCTTAATTATCAGATGACTCAAAGCTGTGTCAAGTTCACAGGTAAGGTTAACCAGGACATGGAGGAACCCATTAGCAATGTCTTAATGAAATCACAGAGAGCCTGAGAGGAGGTTGTTCAGAAACTTAAGTTAAAAAGAGGTAATGTTGACTGAAGCTGATTCGTGCATTCCATGGGATCATAGAAAGATCCTTAAAGCTCTATTTTACCAATTGTAAATTGGGGAATGACCACATTGCAGCATAACATTGAAAAGATTATGGCACATATAAGGAATTTAACTTGTTATCTAGCCCCACATTCATTGTTTAAAATGGTTGCATCATCAATACGATACATTTTAGGAAAAGAGGCAAAGATTTTTCATTCTGTTTCTTTTGTTACATTGGCTCAGGGTTGAAATAAGAATTATCGGGGCTGGAGAGATAGCCTAGCGGTTAAGAGCACCGACTGCTCTTGCAGAGGACCCGGGTTCGATCCCCGGCACCCACATGGTGGATGAGAACCGTCTGTAACTCCAATTCCAGGAGAACTCCAGTTCCAAGGGAATCTGATGCCCTCTTCTGACATCCGCAGCATTGCACGACACGGGTGCACAGACCTACATGTAGACAGTACATTCATACACATAAATAAATAAATAAAATTTTAAAAAAAGAATTATCTTTTGTTCATGAAATTTCGCATCTCTGAGAATTAAGGGACTCCTCTGACTGTACAAGCCATGTGAGGGTCACTGACTGATTTTTCACAGCTAGGTATGGTACTGGAATTTGAACCCAGTTCTGCCTGGCTGTGAAACACATACTATTTGAAAGTAGACTATGCTGCTTTCTTAAGAAATCAGACACTGGGGGCCCATGAGATGACTAGAGGCTAAAGACACTTTCCAGGTCTAATGACTTGAGTTCAATAACTAGAACTCACATGTTGGAAGAAGAGAATCAATTCCTGTAAATTGTCCCCTGACCTCCACATCACTCACACACACACACACACACACACACAATACATACATATATACATACATACATACATACATACATACATACATGGAATAAAAATTAAAAATATAAAGAGACTTGATAACATGTTTCAAATGGATAACTGGTTTGTTAGATCATCTTTGACTTAACAAGAACCAGAGACTGAATTTCAATGTCATACTTTTGCTCAGCAGACCAAATTTTTCAAAACTGTCATTTACTAGAGTAAGAACAAGTTGAATTGCAGCTAACTGGTCCTTTAGCATGGAAGGTTGTGAATGAACAGTGCCCCCCCCCACTCAAAAGCAACATGGCCATGATGGGTTTATCCATTTAATCTCACTTTAGAGGAAGCAGATAATACCCGTGGGGATAAGAGATCTAAAAATAAAATAAAAATTGTGCAAATGACTTTACCAGAACAGGAGAGATCTGATCTGCTTCTAAGGAAATATTTTTCTTTGAAGTTATGGGAGAAAAGTTATCCTGTGTAAATACTGGAGATCCTCCAAAGATGCATGTAATAGTGACCTGGTTGAGCCAACACAGCTCTCTGCTGAATTCTGGGTCTTCTGATATGAAACACTCATTAGCCAAGCACACCAGCTCCAACTCCTCCTCTGCTTCCTCCTCCTCTGCCTCCTCCTCCTCCTCTGTCCTCCTTTTGTCTGTCCCTCTTACCCCCTGACATCATCCTCCTTCCTTATCTCCTGTCTATGTCCTCCATGCCCTTCCCTCTCTTCTGCTCCTTCCCTTTCTTCCTCTTCTTGCTCAAGTTTTCCACTCTGTACTTTCATTTCCTTCTTCCTTTCCTCTCCTCCTTACTTCCCTCTCCTTCCTTCTTCCCCTTCTTCCTCCCCCTCCTTCTTCATTTCCACGTCCTTCTTCCTGTTCCTCTTCCTTCTTCCTCTCCCATCTTTCCTCCTCCTCCTCCTCCTTTCCCCTTCTTTCTTCCTCTCCCCCTTCTTCTTTGTTCATTTCTTACCCTCGCATATTTTATCTGCTCTTCGTTATTCAAAATTCTAATTTCTTCTTGCCACACCTCTAATATTCTCCATTTTCCATGTTTGTCCTTTGTTCTCCCCTCTCCATGTATCACTATATTTTAACTCCATTTTTTTTAATAAAAAATTTTTACTGAAAGGATCATTGGTTCACACAAAAATTTAAGCATTATCATAAAGTTACTCATGCACACTGGTCTAATTTCCCCAGTCTTAGTATAATATCACAACTAAAATACCAACATGGACACAATCTATCCATCTTACTTAGATTTCCCATTTTTGTGTATGCATGCATGTGTTTCTAATTCAATACAATTTTTTCATCTGTGTACCAGTGTGAATCTACCATCACAGTCAAGATACTGAATTTATGGTATTCTTAACCATGCCCTTCTCCCTCTTGAAACAACCTGAAACTAGCAACTGCTGATCTGCACCCCCACAGATACCTGTTTCTAGACAAGACCCAGGAAGTCTAGAGCTGCTGAAGGCAAGGGCAGCACAGATTGGCTGACACTAGCGAAACATCCAAATCAGGAGATGAGCTTCAGTATCTGTCCCACTCTCTGGTGTGGAATGCTTCTACCAAAAAACACAGGAAGTGTTTTTTTTTACTGCTGCATAGAATTCCATTGTGTAGATGTACCACATTTTCTCTATCCACTCCTCTGTTGAGGGACACATGGGCTGCTTCCAGCTCTTTGCTATTGTGAAGAGAGCTGCAATAAACATAGATGTGCATGTGTCTCTGCCATAGGATGAGTCTTGTGGGTATATATTCAGGAGTGGTATGACTGGGTCAGGTGGTAGGCTCATTTTCAGTTTCTTAAGTGTTCTCCAAGCTGTTTTCCATAGGGGTTACAAGACTTTGCCTTTCTACCAGCAGTGGATGAATGTTCCTTTTTCCCCACAACCTTCGTTTTCTGGATAATAGCTAGTCTTACTGGAGTAGGATGAAATCTTAAGGTGGTTTTAATTTACATTTCCTTAATTATTAGCGACATTGAACACTTTTAAAAATGTTTCTCAGCCATCTTTTCTTATTCATTTGTGAAGTCTCTTTACTCCATCTTTTGAGTGGGTCATTTGTTTTCTTCCTCCTTTGTTTTTTGAGTAGTTTATATACTCTGGATGTTAATGCTTCATCGGATGTATCACTGGTGAAAGATTCCTCCTACTCTGTGGGTTTTCTCTTCACTTATTTGATTGTTTCTTTTGCTGTACAGAAGGTCTTGAGTTTAATAAGGTCCCATTTGTCAATTGTTGACCCTTTTTGCACAGCTGCTGTCTGATTTAGAAAGTCTTTTCCTATGCCTATGTCTTGTAGGTTAGTACCAAAATTTTATTCTATCATTTTCAGAGTTTCAGGTTTCACACTGAGGTCTTTGATCCATTTGGAGTTGATTTTTGTACGGGGTGAGAGGTAGGGGTTTAGTTTTATTCTTTAACAAGTGGTGAACCAGTTATGCCAACACCATTTGCTGATGATGCTGTCTTTCCTCCATTGAGTCTTCTTGGCTCCTTTGTCAAATATGAGGTGGCTGAAATTGGATGTGCTCAGGTTTGGATCCTCAATTTTGTTCCATTGATCTACAGGCCTGTTTTTGTGCCAATCCCAGGCTGTTTTATGACTGTAGCCCTGTAATATAGTTTGAAGTCTGGCATGACAGTCCCCCCTGTATTTCTCTTTTTTGCTCAGGGTTGCTTTGACTATCCAGGGTTTTTGTTTCTCTATATGAACTTTAGGGCATTTTTTCTAGGTCTGTGAAGAAGCTGGTGGGGATTATAATTGGGATTGCATTGAATCTGTATATTACTTTGGGCAGGATGGTCATTTTTACTATATTGATTCTTCCGATCCATGAGCATGGGAGGTTTTGCCATTGTCTAGTATTTTCCACAATCTCCTTCTTGAGGGATTTAAAATTTTCTTTATAGAGAATTTTAGTGTGTTTGGTCGGGTTTGTTCCTAGATAATTTATTCTTTGGAGGTTACTGTAAGTGGGAAAATCTCCTTGTATTTCATCTCCAATTGCTTGTTATTAGTATAAAGAAAGGCTACTAATTTTTCCAAGTTAATTTTGTATCCCCCCACTTTACTGAACCAGTTGATAGTTTCTAGAAGTTTTCTAGTGGAGTTTTTGGTGTCCCTTAGGTAAACTATCATGTCATCTATAAAAAGGGATAGCTTGACTTCCTCTTTTCCAATTAGTATTCCTCTAATATCCTTTTCTTGTCTTATTGCTCTTGTGAGCATTTCAAGCACTATATTGAAGAGGAGTGGGGATAGGAGGCAGCCTTGCTGGGTTCCTGACTTTAGGGGGAAAGCTTCTAGTTTTTCCCCATTTAGGATAATTCTGGCTGTGGGTTTTTTGTATATGGCTTTAATTATGTTAAAGAATGTTCCCTCCAGTCCAATTCCCTCTAGGACTTTAGACATGAAGGTATGCTAAATTTCATAGAAGGCCTTTGCTGTAACGATTGAGATGAAAAAAACCATGTAGTTTTTGTCTTTCACTCCATTTATGTGCTTTATGTTGTTTATTGATTTATGTATGTTCAACCATCCCTGCATCTCTGGTATGAATCAAGCTTGGTTATGGTGGATGATCATTTGATATGAAGCTCTCACAATCATAAATATTTATGGACCAAACACTGGTGCTCCAAACTTCATAAACACAATCCTGAAGGACTTCAAAACACAGATAAATCCCAGCACACTAATAGTGGGAGACTTCACTACCCCACTGAGCCCATCGGACAGGTCAACTGGACAAAGTAGAAACAGAGAGACATCTGAACTGAACAATATGATACACCAAATGGCCCTAACAGACATGTACTAAATATTCCACCCAAACACCAAAGAATATACTTTCTACTCAGCACCCTATGGAACATTCTCCAAAATCAACCATATGCTGGGATACAGAGCAAACCTCAGCAAACACAAAAATTGAAATAATTTCATGCATCTTATCAGGCCACAGTGCAATAAAGCTTAATATCAACACCAGAAAGAGCCCTACTACAAGAACACAAAGGGAATAAAAAACACACTACTGAATAATGAATGGGTCAAAGGAAAAATAAAGAAAGAAATAAAAGCATTCCTGGAACTAAATGAAAGGGATGATACAACACAGCAAAATCTATGGGACACCTTAAAAGCAGTCCTGAGAGGGAAATTCATAGCCCTAAATGCCTACATTAAGAAAACAGAAAGAGCACAAATAAATGACTTAACACTACAACTGAAACACTTGAGAGACAGCAACAAATAAATCCTACACCTGGCAGACAGGAAGAAATAACAAAAATCAGAGCAGAAATCAATGAAATAGAAACAAAGAAAACATTACAAAACAAAAAAAAATCCATGACTCCAAGAGCTGGTTCTTTGAAAGGATAAAGAAGATAGATAGACCTGTAGCCCAATTGACAAAGAGAAAGAGCAACTCCAAACCAACCAAATTAGAGATGAGAAGGGAAACATCTCAACAGGTAGTGAAAAGATTCAGACAATCTTACAGGAATACTTCAAAAACCTATACTCTACTAAATTTGAGAACCTAAGAGAAATGGATGAATACGTGACATCATGGAATCCACCAAGACTTAACCCAGAAAAGATCAACAGAAGGAAGATAATTGAAACTGTAATAAAAAACCTCCCAACCTAAAAAAAACAAAAAAAATATCTATTATAATATATCTATATATATATATATATTATATCCAGGTCCAGATGGATTCATGGCAGACTTATACATGACAATTTAAAATAAGACCAACCGCCACTATACTCAAGTTATTCGAGAGGACAGAAACAGAAGAGGAAATCTCCCACATTCATTCTATGAAGCCAACATCACTTTAACTACAAAACCATGCAAAAGATACAATCAAAGAAAGAAAGTAAACATATAGACCCCACTTATTAATGACATAGATGCAAAAATTCTCAAACAAAATACTAAGACCACATACAGGATAATATGGGATAATTTTCTTATTTTTTTTTTATTTCTTCTTCCTGATGATCTACTTGTATTTCCACTTTTTTGCCTTCTTTCGAATATAATGCTTTTATTGATATTTTATGTATTTCAGACATCATTTTCAGTTCCATTCAGTATCATTCCTCTCTTCCCTTCCCACCACCCCGCCTCAGCCCAGATTAGGATTCTCCAATAACCTCTCCAGTGCTACTTTCTGCTCAGTCTTTTTTTATGTTTAGGAATTTCACATTTCCTCCTTTAATTTATGTGCTAAAATATCGAATAACATACTTTTCCACCCATATACAATAACTACAGAGTCTGAGAGTAAGTATTCTCCATCTTTTTGGAACAGTTGCTATGTGTCAAGTACTGTGGATACCACTGAGACGTTAAATAAATCAGAGATAACTTGTCTTCATTGGAGAGTCTAGTAGGACTCGTTCTCTATTTAACCAACAGTATTTGTTGCAGAATTTCTGAGAGCAGAGATAGAGACTGGACATTTAGTTGACTATAACAGATGTAACCAGTTATATATAGGAGAGAGGAGAGAGGGAGAGAGAGAAGGATAGAGAGAAAGAGAGAGATGTAGAGAGAGAGAAAGGGAGAGAGGGAGAGGGAGAGAGACAAGAGACAGAGAGAGAGAGAGACAAGAGACAGAGAGAGAGAGAGAGAGAGAGAGAGAGAGAGAGAGAGAGAGAGCACTGGATGGCTACTGAGATACATACTAGAGGAAGAACTCTTTGATCTTATAGAGCACTTGTGGGAAGAACACATACTATAAGGACAGTAGAGGCACTGCAGAAGAAAGAATGTTAATTTCCACAAACATGGGAAGCTCAACAAGTGGAGGACTTCAGACATATTAAATATTCAAAGCAAATTTATAATAGTTGTTTAACATTCTAACCATCACAGTGGTTTTACTAATGTGCATTTCCATTCCTTGGGTTTCCATTCCTTGCTAATTCTTTAGCAAACTGCTGTAATTCTTTAACACACAGATCAGTGAACTTAAAAGTTTCTTTTTTTATGTATAGAAAAGGTCTTCTTTTTTTTGCCATTATTAGTAGGTCTTTATTGTTTCAATATGGCTATGCTTATATAGGGCTTTCCTACAACTCTCCCACTACTTTCTTTTTTTTTTTATTTAATTTTTATTGATGCTTTGTGCATTTCATACATTTTTTCCAATTCAAAAAAAAAATAAATAAAACCACAAAATGTTCTAAAGGAAGAAAACAACAGGCTATCTAATGGGAGGTAAACAGCAGGATATGTGTGTGTGTGGGGGGGTATTCCATCCTGTAGGGGAGCTCCTTAAGTTCAGGAAGTAAACAACTCAATAGCTTCAAGAAGTCCCTGAAACTGACCAGGTTCACTAGACCTCTCCCTCCCAAGCATACAGAAGTCCTAAGGACTATGGAGAGACACTCAGACCAGCTGAAGCTCAAAACAGCTTAGCTACCTGGAAAGGACACTCTCTGACCTGCTGAACTGCCTGCGTGCTGTGCGGTGAGCTCCAGGTTTCCATGTTTCCACGACTTGTGAGCTGTTACCCGTGCTGGGCGGGGCTTCTGGTAATGGCAGCTGTCTTTGAGTCACTTCTGCTCTTGTAAAGAACCTGTCACACGTATTCGTGCAAGTTTAGATTCTGGTGCTGTCCTTGCTTTGGTCTGTCCTTAGCTCCTCTTCTGGAGTGACAGATGCTTGTTCGTGTCCCCGAGGAACTGTGTCACAAAACATTTTTCTTGGGTTTTTGGTCACAGCAGTGAGAAAAGAAACTAGTCCATATGCGCTAATGCCACCTGATGAAATCAAGCTCCCAATTGCCAAGCTATGTGAAATGCCCTCCCCACTTGGCACAACTCACATACCACCTGTAGCAACACATTACCTTTCTGGATGTGAATATTTTATCATGGAATCAAAACCAAATGTTCAATAAAGGAATTTCTTTAAAAAAAAAAAATAAAAGGTCTTCTATGTGGCCAGGAACATTTGATAGTCTATCAACTTCCTAATTTAGGGTAATTTTTGAGCCACATCTGGATAGGGCACTGACTTTCATTTCTTCCATTTTTATGGCCAGAGACATCATATTTTGCAAAGTTAGTTATAAATATCGCTAGGTGTTTGATTCTGAGGATAAGCTGAATAACAAGGGAACAACAGAAAAGTGTTCAGCCGTTGACAAAAACATCAAAAGTTGTGCTAAATTTATCATAATGTGCTTAAATATATGAAAAAATGTGTTTCAAATCACAGCTGGGAAAAGATGTTTGTTTCTGTTAAGAGTTGCTCCCAGGCATCATCAAAGGCCAGCATCTTTAAACACCTACAGATATAAAGGCCTGGAAGAGAACTCTTCCTTGACTGTCTTTGAACTGTCATATTTTTCCATATTCTGAAAGCTGCTGGTATTCTTTGAAGAAGAGTTTCTTTGTATCCGCAAGAGTTTCTGAATGATCATTTTCTGCTGATTCAATCTAGGAGAACACTTTTGCTGAGGGAGTCCCTCTTGGCCATCTTCATCGTCTTCTTGTTCCTTTTATTACTGCAGGGGAATGCCTATTCCTCCAGCCTGAACATAAAGGATGAAAACAATAAAAATAGCTGTAGACTTTTTTTCCCCAGCCAGTCCTCCACTGGGAAGTATGGATTTCAGATCTCAGAGTTCAAGAGATTTTCTGGTTCATATCCGTAGGGTAGGGTCAGGAAGATGTACAAGTCAGTAGATTCTTGCTTCTTACAGACCCAAACTCTACCTTCTGTTTTCTTGTTTGTGATAATCATGGCTCTTTCTAAACCCTTTTAATGTAGAATTCAGCTCCTCTGTTGTTAATATCTAGACCTCCCTTGAATGGTGGTTTGAGATGATCTCAATGGGACACAAGTCAGGTTTTTGTGAACTTTATCTGAGATAGATTCTGATTTATTGAGGCCTGCTCAAGGGAATTGTACAGGGATGCAAAGGAAGGAGCTAAATACAGATGCATTTTTGTGGTAGAGTCTAGGTTTAGCAGGATCCCACAGGGAAGTAGAACACAGAATAATACTTCGTACTTGTCCTAACTTGTGAGAAAGAATTTGATATTTACTCCGGGTTCAATCCTGGGCTATGGGGCCACCCTGAACAGAGAACATAACTTGTCAGGCAGTTCCATGCCGGGTGGTGTCTGTTAGACCTGGAAAGAACTGAGAAGAGGCCCACTGTGAACTGTGAGCACCCCGACATTTGTATAATCCATCAGAGGTGGGCACCGGCTTGGTCATGGAAGCCAGACAGACAACAGAGCCCACCATAAGCACAAAACATTGCCATTACTATTTGTTTTCTGCCTTCATCTTAGGCTATTTGCAGACTGGTTTCCAAAGCAACCCCTCCCCAGAATGAACAGTTAACAATATATAACTGCTTATTTTAAATTCCCTCCCCAAGGGCTGAGCTTGAGCTTGAAGCCATAGGAGGCTCCAAACAAAGACGTAATTACTCAGGTTGAAATGTCCTCAAAGATCCATTGTCTGCAGGCTGATCCTGGTACCCTGAAGTGGCCTGTTGTGTTAATTTAGTTAAGAAGGTCTTTAAAGAGGAGAGCAGTATTTCCCATTAAGGAACAAAACATTGTTTTAAACTCCCATGCTTCGGCTGAATTCTAATTCACTAGTATCTAAAGGACACGTATGTCTCCTAAATTGTACTTAGGAAGTAACAGCTGGAGCTTCAAATGAGTGCAGTTGCCTGAGATGCTCCAACACAAACTTGCGACTCAGTCGTGAGTGACTAATTTAAGGATGTTGGTATCCAAATTAGAATCACCAACCATCCAGTCCCCTTGAAAAATAAGGGGAATGGGGGCTTTCTCCAGGCTGTAATCTCTGACAAAAGAGGGATTAGGAGAGAAGAGTGGCAATAATAGTAAGAGCAAATAGCAGTGATGGAGACCTACATATGATTCAGGGACTCTTCCAACAAATGGATGCATCACACTTAGTAGCTGAAGAGATCCAGTGAAGCAGACAAACAAATAGACCTGTGTGCACACGGACTGGACTAAGTGGACTTGGAGTCATTAATAACAGAGGAGGAAGCCTGCAATTTGGAGTGGGGAGGCTGTGGGTACAAGAAGTTGGAGAAAGGTGATGATGAATAGAGATATCCATATACATTGTACGAATGTGTGAAGTTTACAAAGAACAAACGAATTCATGTTGGGGTTGGCTTTTGGGTCATGAATCATCACTTGGTTCCACTTGAGTCATTTCCACTCTAAGACATCTCTCACCCATATTCCTGTCAGTAACCATGATAAAAACTGATAAACAGAAACAACAAAAAAACCCAAAGGAGCTTGCTACATACCCAAACTATTCACAAGAGCCAAGATATGAAATCACCCTAAGTGCCCATCAACAGGTGAATTGATGGAAAGCGCAGGCGTGTTCTCACAATTTAGCTTCAGCTGTCAAAGTGACACAGACTTAGATTCACTTGGGAAGAGCTCTCAGCTGAAAAATTAGAGGGCTGTAACCTCTAAGTCAACTATTCCCCCCTCAAAAAGAAATTTACGGGTTCACCACATCGGGCTTTAATAGAGTCATTAACTTGGTCCGTCATGAGTTCCCTATTTATGGTGAAAGTGCTATACACCAAAGAGGCAGAATAACATCTGGTAAAATTGTGAAGTGCAGGTTGTTTCCCTTTATATTATTACTCCTTGCTTGGGAAAGGAGACCTCGGAAGTTAAGGGGGGTAGAGATGCTTGATTCATTCTACGATCAAAAATAATATTTTAATAGGAAAAATTATTTTCCTTGTTGATGCTTATTCTCTATGAAAACTACTTTTCAGAGCATGCTTTGGCTAAAACTGGGCTTTTTTTAACCTAGCACTTCAACTATCAGTTTAAGCATAGACCCACCCAGCCTATCTGTCAAATATGTCCAGTCTTTGGTCAATCAGTCTTTCAGGAGCCCCTAGAGAATGCTAAAGAACATAATTGAAAGCCCTAAATAAAGTATAGCTCCTAGGTTACCTATTAGAGAGGAAGAGTGAGCTCACTAAATTTTATTTGATGGAAGGCAGGAGAGTGTCTGAACCAACATGTCACCTGAAATACAGAGCAGCCTAAGGCCGTAAAGAGAAGAAATCCAAAGACAAAAACAGGTGGGCATCGCAGGCTCAGCTTTGTGATTGGGATTAATCTGTCACCAGAAAGCTTTTCCAGGTATAAGCTACAGCTGTCCTTGAGCAACCTTCTGGTGTCTTACCCTATCAGCAGAGACAGGCCAGTTTGCTTTCTCAATTATTTGCTTTGCTCGCCCCAAATATATATAGTACAAATGCAATTCCCTGAAAATAATACTCCGCAAATGGAATCTATTGCACGTTTGCTTTTTTCCAGATAAGCTCGAGAATAGTATGTTTAAATCCTTTATTTTTAAATAAATATGGCTAAGAAAGTATTTTTTTTTCTCTGCAGAGAGCTTAAAAATGGAAACCAGTCAACGGGGAAGGAAATCCTGCTTCCTCAGCCAGTTCAGCCATATCCCAACTGTAGACTGGCTTCTGGGATGTGCGTGGCTTGTCTGCTGCTCTGGTTTATTTGTTCTTCTTTGACTCTGTGCCATTTCTGAGGAAGCTAATTGTATGTAAATGAGAGCAGGGTCCTTTGTCTGTGTAGTACTTAGGATTCCAGAAATTGACAGGCAGTAGGGTTGGGATGTTTANGGCCTGTTGTGTTAATTTAGTTAAGAAGGTCTTTAAAGAGGAGAGCAGTATTTCCCATTAAGGAACAAAACATTGTTTTAAACTCCCATGCTTCGGCTGAATTCTAATTCACTAGTATCTAAAGGACACGTATGTCTCCTAAATTGTACTTAGGAAGTAACAGCTGGAGCTTCAAATGAGTGCAGTTGCCTGAGATGCTCCAACACAAACTTGCGACTCAGTCGTGAGTGACTAATTTAAGGATGTTGGTATCCAAATTAGAATCACCAACCATCCAGTCCCCTTGAAAAATAAGGGGAATGGGGGCTTTCTCCAGGCTGTAATCTCTGACAAAAGAGGGATTAGGAGAGAAGAGTGGCAATAATAGTAAGAGCAAATAGCAGTGATGGAGACCTACATATGATTCAGGGACTCTTCCAACAAATGGATGCATCACACTTAGTAGCTGAAGAGATCCAGTGAAGCAGACAAACAAATAGACCTGTGTGCACACGGACTGGACTAAGTGGACTTGGAGTCATTAATAACAGAGGAGGAAGCCTGCAATTTGGAGTGGGGAGGCTGTGGGTACAAGAAGTTGGAGAAAGGTGATGATGAATAGAGATATCCATATACATTGTACGAATGTGTGAAGTTTACAAAGAACAAACGAATTCATGTTGGGGTTGGCTTTTGGGTCATGAATCATCACTTGGTTCCACTTGAGTCATTTCCACTCTAAGACATCTCTCACCCATATTCCTGTCAGTAACCATGATAAAAACTGATAAACAGAAACAACAAAAAACCCAAAGGAGCTTGCTACATACCCAAACTATTCACAAGAGCCAAGATATGAAATCACCCTAAGTGCCCATCAACAGGTGAATTGATGGAAAGCGCAGGCGTGTTCTCAC
Source organism: Rhizomys pruinosus (assembly GCA_009823505.1). Lineage (NCBI taxonomy): Eukaryota > Metazoa > Chordata > Mammalia > Rodentia > Spalacidae > Rhizomys > Rhizomys pruinosus. Next base: position 105,325 of record VZQC01004776.1, read on the forward strand.
AATTTAGCTTCAGCTGTCAAAGTGACACAGACTTAGATTCACTTGGGAAGAGCCCTCAGCTGAAAAATTAGAGGGCTGTAACCTCTAAATCAACTATTCCCCCCTCAAAAAGAAATTTACGGGTTCACCATATCGGGCTTTAATAGAGTCATTAACTTGGTCCGTCGTGAGTTCCCTATTTATGGTGAAAGTGCTATACACCAAAGAGGCAGAATAACATCTGGTAAAATTGTGAAGTGCAGGTTGTTTCCCTTTATATTATAACTCCTTGCTTGGGAAAGGAGACCTCGGAAGTTAAGGGGGGTAGAGATGCTTGATTCATTCTACGATCAAAAATAATATTTTAATAGGAAAAATTATTTTCCTTGTTGATGCTTATTCTCTATGAAAACTACTTTTCAGAGCATGCTTTGGCTAAAACTGGGCTTTTTTTAACCTAGCACTTCAACTATCAGTTTAAGCATAGACCCACCCAGCCTATCTGTCAAATATGTCCAGTCTTTGGTCAATCAGTCTTTCAGGAGCCCCTAGAGAATGCTAAAGAACATAATTGAAAGCCCTAAATAAAGTATAGCTCCTAGGTTACCTATTAGAGAGGAAGAGTGAGCTCACTAAATTTTATTTGATGGAAGGCAGGAGAGTGTCTGAACCAACATGTCACCTGAAATACAGAGCAGCCTAAGGCCGTAAAGAGAAGAAATCCAAAGACAAAAACAGGAGGGCATCGCAGGCTCAGCTTTGTGATTGGGATTAATCTGTCACCAGAAAGCTTTTCCAGGTATAAGCTACAGCTGTCCTTGAGCAACCTTCTGGTGTCTTACCCTATCAGCAGAGACAGGCCAGTTTGCTTTCTCAATTATTTGCTTTGCTCGCCCCAAATATATATAGTACAAATGCAATTCCCTGAAAATAATACTCCGCAAATGGAATCTATTGCACGTTTGCTTTTTTCCAGATAAGCTCGAGAATAGTATGTTTAAATCCTTTATTTTTAAATAAATATGGCTAAGAAAGTATTTTTTTTCTCTGCAGAGAGCTTAAAAATGGAAACCAGTCAACGGGGAAGGAAATCCTGCTTCCTCAGCCAGTTCAGCCATATCCCAACTGTAGACTGGCTTCTGGGATGTGCGTGGCTTGTCTGCTGCTCTGGTTTATTTGTTCTTCTTTGACTCTGTGCCATTTCTGAGGAAGCTAATTGTATGTAAATGAGAGCAGGGTCCTTTGTCTGTGTAGTACTTAGGATTCCAGAAATTGACAGGCAGTAGGGTTGGGATGTTTATTCCATTTCTGTGATTCCTAGAGTCCTGTGGAATACACATCCTTTTATTAAGTACCAGACCTCTCAGGCAGTTTCTTCTATATGACACTTTGTGTCTTGGGGTGAGACTCTTCCTTCCTCCTTCTAGTTCTCACTCAAGTTTTCAGTAATAATATGAATGCTATTTATTTTTCATAAGATACATTGTGCCTCACAACTTATAATAATTTCTCAGAGAAATTTATTTTGGGATTCATATACTCATTTGATGTCTTTATACAGAGCTCGTTTTTTTTTCACATAAAGTTATTTTTATTTTTTTTAACAAATCCAAACCCATGTTCCTGCCCATTCCCCTACCCTTCCAGAGCACAGAGCTCCTTTTGTAAACCTGGAGTAGTTCCCCCTTCGTGATATACATGGGGCCCTCAATATCATGGCCTCCCTACTGCATGTGCAGGTAGTGATGTCATTATTATAACAGGATGCTTGATATAAATAAAATCTAAAAGGAGAAAAGAGTTATTTAGATCATAGTTATAAAGGTTTCAGTGCATTTGTATAAAGGGGATATGATGCCACAGTTCATTTCAGCAGGAGAGAGAGAGAGAGAGAGAGAGAGAGAGAGAGAGAGAGAGAGAGTCTATCTGGGGACCAACATCCAATACAGGAACCTATGGAACTATGGAAGACATTTTCTCATTCTGGCATTCAAGTTACAGCACAGTAGAACTCCAAGAAGATAGAAAGATGGAGCAAGCCACATCAGGTTTCAGATGTATAGTACTTAAGTCACATTTAAAGTCATCTTCCAGGTAAAGTGGCCACCTGCTTCCTGAGCTGTGCTCGAAAGAGATAACGTCCACACAGTAAGGTCTCACAGTCTGTCTTTCCACATCCAAACCCAGCTAACTCAAC